>PVKA01019433.1:0-10727 GCA_004027165.1 Ctenomys sociabilis | reverse complement strand
GATTCCTAACAAAAGAGGTTTTATGTTCCCATATTCATTCTAACTCCACAAGCTTTAATTAAAAATAAGCTTAAGATGTTAGAAAAACATAATTGTTGGCTGTAAGAACATGGAAAACTCTTGTGGGCATCTGGTTTGGGTCGTTTTCTGCGCATTCCATCAGATAGTGAGAAACGGAAGCCGAGGAAGACAAGGAGATTGCTTGAAAACTCCTTCTCAGGCGGGCAGGGCCGTAGCTCTGTGGTAGAGTGTAGACCTTGGTGTGGGGCCCATGCTCGGTTCCCAGAACTGCTTAAAAACAGCAACAAATTGGGTCTGAAATAAAGCTGGTCTCAAACAGCTTTATTTTAGCTCCTGCGATGAAGCAGGAGTGAAGCTTCCTCAGGGGGAGCAAGGCAACATCTGAGTGAATTAGCTGTGGTCCAGGGTCTCTCAGGGGGCAGGCGCTAGGCACACCCCACCCCCTCACCCTGGGACTGGGTGTCCCCAGGCCCCGCATGGCGCTTCCACTGCCGGCAGCCCCGCACCCGACCCACATCCAGAACCAACATTCTGCCTGCATTCCCCACCCCAGCCTGGTTGCAGCAGTTGTCCCTGTCTTGTTCCCAGGAAGTGTTATCTGGGCAAGGAGGCTTCAGGACAGTAATTGAATGGACAGGGGCGAAAGGCGTCCAGATCATCTCAGAACTGCAGGAGACTTTCCCAAAGGGAGCAGCAGATAGACACTGCTTGTCTGGGATAACTCCTTTCCTCATAACCAGGAGCGCTATGTAGATTGTGGCAAACCAGTGATTATGAATCTCTCGCAGTATCTCTAAATGTTTTGTTCCTCTTCTCATAGCAGAAAGGTTGCCATGGAGACAGTGACAACAGCTATATTTGGCACGACAAGCTTGCTGAGATGGGTGCTGGTGTTAAGTGCAGTTCTTCCTTTCCTGCAAGGCAGGAGAGTCAACCTGAAGGCGTGGCTTCACACACCCACCAACTGCAAGGTCACTGACTGAGATTTTGCTGGCGATGCCTGGCCATATCCTCAGTTTACACATAAGGGAACAGAGGCCATAGAGGTTAAACAACTTTAACAAGAGTCACTGCTTTGATTTGCATGTGGGTTGCGTTGGTTTCCCCACAGCTTCTGGTGTTGAAATTTTGTGTTTATTTGGGAGGAGGAGTCTCTGGTCCCCAGCTTCTGGGCTCAAGTGACGCTCCTTGCCTCAGCCTTCTCAGTAGACAGTCACACACACCCCTGCCATGCTTATGGGTTGGAATTTAATTTCCGTCCTGAGGTGTTAGGAGGAGTAGAAATGCAATGTGACTAAGATGACCAGTGCATGGGCCCTTTGGGAGACTGACTAGGATTGAACTGGCTGGGGTGGAGCGCCTGGATAGAGCACCAGAGACTCTGTTAAGAGGAGAAGCAGGAGACATGGATACCGCACTCAGTCTTCGTCTCTTGGCCTGTGCTGCCATGCACCCCCCACCCCCAGCAAGAGCCCCACCAGTGGGCCTGACCTCAGACCTCCCAAACTGGGCGGTAGCTAAAATAAATAAAACCCCCTTTTTTCTTTTGGTAGCACTGCTGATTGAACCCTAGGCCTTTACACTGAGCTGCATCCCACTCCTTTCTTTGAGACAGGGTTTCACTAAGTCACTAAGTTGCCCAGGTTAGTTTGCATCACCATCCTGCCTCAGCCTCCTGCAGTACTAGGATTACAAGTGTGTGCCGCCATGCCCAGCTCCACCCCTTTTCTTCTTCCCTTCTGTTCCATTTTTTCTTTTTCTTTTTGTTGTGGTTTTCATTGTTGTTGTTGTTGCTGCTGCTGTTTTTCTTTATAATACGGGGATCAAGAAAACCTCTGCAACCTTTTGATCTTTTATTTTGAGATAGGATCTTGCTGCCTTGCCCTGTGGAACTGGAGCTTGGGCTCCTCTTGCCTCAGCCTCCCCCTGTGCTTGGGCTCCCAGTGTGGGTCACTGGGCCAGGTTCACGTTCTTTGGAGCATATTTGGTCTAGCTGGTTGTGCTGGCACACACCTGTCATCCCAGTACTGTGGGAAGCCGAGGTTGAGCACACACTCAGCCTGGAGAGCTAGGCGTAACAATCCGGAAGACCCTTGCTCAAGCAGAAACATTTGAAAGGCCCTATGTCCAGTCCTCAGTGCCAGCGAAACAACACATTGCATTCAGGCCTCAGTGGTATTCAGCTGTCAGTGACAGAAAGTGCACTTGTGGGTCATGTGGCAGGAACTGATGTGGAGGCAGTCTGCTATTGGAGGGACCCTGCCCCATGGGCTGGGCCAGGGCTCTGTGTGCGTTTTTACTTCCTTCATTTCCTGCTTCTTCCCCAAGGTCTCCAAATAGCCTTCACCTTTACAGTTCCGTAGAACTTGTCTTATTCAGCACTTTGCAACTGTTTCAGAAAAATTTAAAATATTGCCATCCTCCAAGATTCCAGTTTCATTTTACATAACTTAAAACTCCCAGAAATGATGACACATTCTATAACTGCTGTAAAACACTTTAGATGCTGGAAAGCTCACTGACAGATAGCTGATTGCTAAGCGGTATCTAAGGAGACGAGATGAAGGGCGGTGAGCCAGGGGCTGGTATGCAGCCAGGGTGATGGCCCCTGCGTAGGCATGAGGTTTAAGGGCCCCAAGACGAGGCACAGACCTTGGGCCATGAGAATCAGAGGGCCACAGTCCCCACAGTGGGTGCAGAACCTTCCCAAGGTGATGTCCTTAGTGGAAGTGTGGACTGCAGAAAGGAAGAAGCAAAGGAAAAGACGCCATCTTTCTGCAGTGCCTTGGGCGACAGAGACACTTTTCAACTTGAATGCTGAATGAAACGTCTCCCCTGAGAGTTTCTAATGTCGTGCAGCTCTTACTCTGGTTTAGGATTTGAGTTTGTACTAGGAGATGGCAGCAATTCTCCAAAGGAACAGCGAGAAAATCTCATCAGCCCAGTGGGCAGCAGAGTGTGTGTGGAATTCAACTCTCCCATTGTAGAGTGCAAGATGTTGTAGATGTTATGCAAACAAGTGAGCACATTTGTTTCCATAAAATGTTAATTACAAAATATAGTGGATTGGGCATGACGATGCACATCTACACTCCCAGCTGCTCAGCAGGCTGAGGCAGGATGACCACAGGTTGGAGGTTGCCCTGGGCAACTTAGAAAGAGCTGTGTCGTACCACCTTCTTTACACTCTTCTCTCCAGACAGGCTCATATGAAAGTGCTCAGTTGCCTGGGCTGGGCTCCAGCATTCAATCGTGCTTCCTCAGCCTCCCAGAGTGCTGAGATTATGAGCATGGACCACACACCTGGTAGCCTCCTGGACTCTGAGGAAGGCTCAGAGCTCCCCCGGCTCCTGCTGGTTTATGTCTGGTCCAGCAGCTGCAGGCATCATGCGGCCTCTGAGCTGCTGGGCAGAGCGTGGGGACCTTCCTGGGTGTGAATCCACCTCCTCAGCCTTGTCATTCTGCAGCATTCCCCTTCCCGCTTCCCACTCTGCGCTGGACCACTCTGCTTCTCTTCCTTGCCACCCCTTTCCTCCATGTCTGTCTGTTCCCTCAGGACTATAGAAACTTGGTCTGCATTTTCATTTTTGCAAGATTAAGGGAAGATATTGGACAAATGTGCAGTGTGAGGCTTCCTAATAAATAGGAAGTGTGTGTGTGTGCACACATGTGCGTGTGTGTATGTGTGTGTGTGTGTGTTCTTTACCTAAGCACAAAACCTGAGCTTGAAGGAAGAGCCTGACCAGGAAGATTTCAGAAAAATTGGCAAACTAAGAAAAAGACTTTAGAAAAAAAAAAAAAAAAGAATCCCGGTGGGCCTTCACACCACACTGTCTGTGGGTCCTCCTTGGTTGTCCTGGGTCACATGTCTGTTTCCTAAGTGGTTAGATGGCTTCATGTTCTAAAAATAAAAATGCCTGTACCTTTTTACATTCCTCCTCTCATCTGTGCAGCTCTGGACACACAGGTGTCAGGCAGTGCCCTTAATGGAGCACAGCTCAGGCCCTTCTGTGAGCCTCACCCTTGACCCCCAGTGGGAGCTACTTCTTCATGGATAGCACCAGCGCAGTGCCTCCCTGTCGGTCTTTCCCAGAATGCCTTTCTTGCTAATGAGCAGGAATTCTACTTCTTAAATTGCCTTTGAAATCAAGTAACAGCTGAGGTCTTTAGGAAATGTAGTTTATATTTTTAATGTATTTTCCACCAGACATGAATATACATCAGTGAGATAGTTTTTATCACACCCCTAGAAGCCTCTCTCTGCCATGTGATTATGGCACAGGTGTGTTTTTCTTCAGTTGTTCTTTGTTCCTGAAGATATAGCCATCTGAGTGACTCAGGAGCATTCTCCATCCACCCTTCAGCCCTGTCCTGGTTTGTTAGACCTAGATGGATGTGCGTGTGGGGCCACCTGCCTCTCAGGCTCCCCTGAAAGGCTGTGCAGGCTTTGGGGGAGACTGGGCTGGTGCAGTGAGTTATTCTGTAAGAAGGCAGTGTCCTGTCACTTCTCACAGAGCTCCAGAAGGGAGGAGGCACGCTGGTTTTCTGTGTGTGTAGGGACAATTGTTCATGATAGGACTCCACTAGGGAGAAGGACAGATGGCTCTTGTTCCATTCTTCCCTTGACTAGAAATACCATCTCCTAACCAGAAGGAGAACATGGCACCAAATGTAAGAGAGGAAAAAAGTATCACATAAAAATCTACACTATTCTGAGCCATCAGTTTGGTTAGAGTCACAATCTAATGCTGAATGCAATGGTGTCAGCTGGTGCAGCCTTCTGATCCCAGCATGGGGGCAACAGAAGCAGGAGGACTGCCTCATTTTTCAGCCTAGTCTGAATGAGCAAGTTTAAGGCTGGCCTGAACTCCAAAGTCTCAAGACAAAATACAGAAAACAAAAATGACAAATCATTTAAATTATAGCAATTTTTTTTTTCTGGATAACAACTATCCATAGTCACAAAGTAATTGCTTCAAAGGTAATATAGGCACTGACAAATGGCTGCACATAAGCATACGTTGTGTTTTTGGGGCATATGCTACTCTTCCCACCCTCTCATCCAAAGTAATCTTGACAGCTCCAGTCCAAGACCTTGCTGTAGTAGTTCACTTAAGTTCTGACCCACTCACAAGAGGCTTTTCTGATGAATATAGATTTTTCTATATTCCTTTCTTTGTATATAGATTTAAAAAAAATAATTTTAAGCCAGATGTGGTATGGCATGTTTGTAATGCCAGCACTCAGGAGGCTGGGGCAGGAGGATAGCTATGAGTTCGAGGCCAGCCTGCACTACATGGAGAGATCCTGTGTCAAAGAAAACCAAAAACTCAAACCAAACAATTAACCTTCAGGAGTATATAAAAGCATAAAAATTGTACGCAGCAATGGAGAACATGCTTTATACACTGCATAATGTTTAAAATACATCCCCTCAAACATTATCATTTCTTTATGATAAAACTTGTAAAATCCTTTCTTCTGGGTTTTTCCCCCCGGCAGCACAGGGAATTGGACCTGGAGCCTTGTGTGTGCTAGGCAAGGCCTCACACACTGAGCTCCACCCCTGGGCTGTCTAGCTTTGGGGAACATAAGTACATTGCTGTTCTCTATAGTCACCCTGCTGAGGGCTAGCAAGCTGGAACTTCTTGCTCTTAATGATAAATGCTGAAATTGTGTTATATGGTGCACAACATGGCGATATGCCATGGAGTACAATATATGGGAAGGAGTTCTGTAAAACATAAATAGGCTTTGCCTCACTCAATGTGGGCTTACCTGTACAATCAATTTGCAGTTTGCTGAAAGAGGGTGACAACTGTGTCAGACAGCATGCACTGTGTGGAAGTTATGGTTTTTAATACTGTTTCAGGAGGGAACATGGCCAAGAAAGGACTCATCTTCTAATACTGCCACCATTTGGGCTACAGACATGCCCATGGCCTGCACAAGGACTAGTTCTGTGGACGATGTGGTTCTCAGGAAGAGCAGACTGCCCAGTCCCCATTTGCTGCCCTGTGGATTGGCTCCAAGGCACATTCCTGCCTGCATGCTCTGATAGACTAAGAATGCAATAATTGGTATAATTAGCCAATAACTTTGCAGCAAAAATGTTTTTGGTGATTCCTGACTCCTTTGCATACTAATGGTTTAGAGGGGCTAGAGCTTAAGAAGTTTAACATTTTTAAATGCATCTCAGGTTATTTGTGGCTCTGGTTGTAGGTGTAAAGTCAAGGGGTTTGCCCTTGGGTCTCTCATCAGCAGAGGCTTGAGGTGGCTGGTGGAGCCTGCCTGAGGGTCCGGCAGCTCTGTGGAAGCTGACAGAGCATGCTGTCCTTGAAGACTGGGAGGGGGGAGAAGCAGCCTGCAGTTCTGCTGTCCCCACAAGGAGGAAGACTGAAGATGCCTGCCAGGTCTTGTAGCTGAAAAGCTATTTCCTTTAATCTGAGCACAAATAGAGTACCAAGGACAAGCTCATGGCAAAGGGAAAGAAAGAGAGAATTTGGACCTGGGCCCTCCCCAAGCCCAGAAAACAACGTGGGACATACCCCTACATGAGTCACCATCTCCACTGTTGGTCTCTGCTGCCTGGGAGAATTTCGCTTTTGTCCTCTGTAGACTGTAGAGTTGGGAGGGCTCCCTTCCCTCTGCTCCTTGTGGGCTGGGAGTGGTGAAGACAGAGGGGTCGAAGGCCAAGCTGTGGGCTGGCACTGTCTTCTGTCTTGTTCCCTCCCTCACAGGAACTGGAATCCTTCACCTCTGCTGCATGGTGGCTAACAGACCTAGAAATACATTTCCCTAGAAATTTGTTCTCCTAACTTATGAACCAATTCACAGATACCTGTTAGGGGAGAAAAGCAGCAATTGTAGGTGGGGCCGACTTGAGTTTAGCATCTTCCCCAGCTAGTCTACCTTGTAGAAGGTTCCTGACCTCCCTGTGTGCTCAGGTCCTTCTTCAGTTATGGTCTTTGAATGGCATTCATTGGAAACCTTTTTAGTGCCTCTACTTCACCAGGGAAGCTACTTTACCAGGAGAATAAATACTCTGCAATTAAACATGGAATCTTAGTGAAAAGATGCACATTGATTGACAGGTAGAATAAAAAAAATACAAAGTGTTGCCTTCCTATATCTAAATGGGGAAAGGTAAGTGCTGATTAATATTTATGGGCCATTTCCTACCTCTTCAAGGGCTTTGTTAGTCAGCATCCGGGTGGACTGCCAGGGAAGTGGGTGGCAGGGACTACTAGCACACACACATTCCTGCCATGGAGGATGCCCCCCCATCTTTCTTGCTGCCATTGTGCATTTTTGAGTCTGCACAACTTTCACACCAAAAGGGAAATCTGCTTTGTTTAGAAGAATTACGCTTTCTTCTATTATCCCACCTTTCATTCAGGCTTTCTTGAGCTAAAAGTAAAAACGTTGTTATTATCCCGTTTGAGCTACACTTAAACATCAACATGCCGCGCTGTTTCACTTTGTATTCTTACTTGGAACCAGTGAGAGCTTCAGGGGCTGGGGAGATGACTCAGTGGAATAAGTACTTCCCTGGCAAGCACAAGGGCCTGAGTTCAATCCCTGGTTCCACAACAAAAACAAACAAACAAAAACCAGTAACAGCTTCAGGAACCCTGCTGGGAGAGCAGTCTGAAAGAACTTGAGGAACCATGGTGTGCAAGAAGAGCTGCTGGAGTGACTGAGCTGGCGGCCAGTCTGGCGTGATCCTCTGGTGCTTCCTGCGACCACGGCTGGAACCACAGTGGTCTCCTTTGTAGAAGATGCCCGTGAGACCAATGCTCTAACTTCCGGCACAGAAAAGCACTGACATTCAAACTCCAAGATCCAGTGAGATCAGTGGTTACTGTCAAGCAGGTTATAACCTGACCTTTTTAAAATCAGAAAGTGGTTTAATGTTTTGAAGAAAGTACAGTGGCATAGTGCTTGCCTCTCAGGTGTGAGGCCTTGAATTCAGTCTCCATTCAAGGGGAAAATCATTTTTGCCACTAACTAAGGTTTTAAACTTTAAATCAATGGTTGGCTTCCAGTTCCTCTAACAGCAGAGACTGAGGCGAGGCTGCGCGCCCTCCTGATACTTGCAAGGCTCTACGTACTGTACACCTTCTGCAGAGTCCTTCCAAAAGCTGCTGAACCATCTCGACTTCACTGAAGAACTTGCAACTCAAAAGAGGGGTGAGACAAAGGCCCACTTCTAATAAGTTTTTAATTCCATTTTCAGATTCTGATTGGAACTGTTAAAATCCTTTTCTCAGTGACTAAAATGTGTAGACGTTCTGCTGGGCATGGTGGCGTATGCCTGCAATCACAGCACTCGAGAGGCTGAGGCAGGAGGATCCCAGACTGGGCCACAAAGGGAACCACAGCCTGAACCACATAGTGAGACCTTGTCTCAATCAGACAAAAAAAAAAGAAAACAAACAAAAAACCCCTAATGTATGCTCTCAATAGATTGCTTCCTGCTTTACCCTCATGGTTGACTTGGGGAGATATGTTCACATTGTCACACAGCACAGGGCAAGCTGATTACTTTTTGTAACTCTTGGTCTTATATCTATTACTTAAAATATATAATGCAAGTTACATGCGTATATCATGTCATTACTAGAACCTTAATGGGACAAAAAGCATATCAAGAAACAAGAGGCTCAAATGGTTGCTTATGTCTGTAATCTTAGCCCTCGAGATTACAAATTCAAGACCAGTTTGGACCACACAGTGAGAGCTTCTCTCTGTCTGTCTGTCTCTCTCTCTCTCACTCACTCTTTCTCTCTCTTCTCAGACATACACATATTTAAAATATAAATCACAGAGAAAAATGCTTTATAATGTTATTTTATTATAGATCAAATAAAAATCATATGATTATAAATATACATAAATCAAATATGTGCTCATCATTTAAAATACAAGAAAAGCAGGGATGAAATCCAGTTGTCCATTCTTTCAAAGGTAACATATCCGTAGTGATGAACACTTTAAATATTTAAAGATACCTTTTTCTCTTAGGAGGATTTTTCCAGAGTTGGGGGATAAGGGAGACTATTTCTTTATTGTTTAACCAAAATTTGAGTTTTGAGGGTTGGCAAGATAGTTCAGCAGTCTCAGCACCTGCTTAGGCAAGCGCAGGGTCCAGGGCTCCATCCCCGGTCCTCGGTCACGCAGGCTCCGCCCCCGGGTGCGCTGAGTGGGTCTGAGTTCCGGTGCGGTGGTGCTCACTGTTACCGCAGTGCTGGGGGAGGCTGAAAACAAGAGGATCGCTAGGAGCCTGCCGCATAAAGAGACGCTGCACCAAATGCGTTCAAAAAACAAAAAACAAAGTTTGAACTTTGAGATAATCTTTTATAATCATTTTTAATAAGCTGAAGTGCTTTTAAAATCTAGTGGTATTAGGAATGTCTAATTAAATTTTTCTTTTACACTTAAAAAATTTATCAAAAAATTCTGACATGAAGTAGGCTGTATTGTATTAGAACATCAAGGTCTTTTCTTAACTTTTAAGACTTTATATTCAAGCATGAGATAACGAAATGTAAAACTACCTGAGAAGAGTATCTTACATGACAGAGTAGTGACTAATATACTGGCACAACAAAACAAAACAAGCACCAGGCGATGTGACAAAGTAACATCCTGCCAAACACGCGCCGAAACTCAGCTGTGAGGCTGGGGCTCGTGTGGTGTCAGGCAGGTTGTCCTTCCACTTTCTTTTTCATTTACCAAAGAGAATATAACCAGGAGCTTTGTTCATCTGTAAATTACAAAATGAAAACAGCTTCTCTCTAAAAATTGCCTTGCAGACATGGGGTGGGAAAGAAGGGGCTTGGTGAGATATTCACATAAGTAAAAGTTAACCTTTGATCTTTAATTTTTTCCATTTTAAAAATTGAATAAAATCTAAGTTTTTGGAGGTGTACTAAACATACTATGAATCATTTTGCCAAATGAAGTTTTCAGCTGATGACCCCGAACACCTATGAGGTCCAGAGTTCACTCTGAAGTCCTCGAACAGTACCTCCCTGGCCTGCTTGCAAGTCTCCCATCAATATCTGCTAAATAAGTGAGTTTCTGAGCAAATAGGAGATATCCAGAATAAACAGGATACCAATGGTTCTAAAACAGCATTTTGAATTTCACAGTGATGAGGGTGAGGGGTTTGAAGAGCCTTACAGATGTAAATGGTGCCCAGCTTTGAGACTCTCTCCTTACCAAAATGTAAGTGTACTCTACAAAGTTGGCCTGGCATTATCTCAGCCTGAATGGATTCCTAAGAACCTTTCAAAGCCTGGGCTCAGGAGAGTGGTGGTGGGGAGCAAGGTTAAAGAAGAAAAGCCGGAGGATTGTATGCGCTTAACATTCTGTTGCTGTGACAATGTACCTGAGATCAATAATTTAAGTGAGGGAAGGCTTATGATTTCATGGGGTTCAGTTCATGGTTTTGTTGCTTTTAGGTTTGTGGCAAGACAGAAACACCACAGTAGAAGAGCCAGACAGAGGAAAACTGCTCACCTCATGGCAGGTAGGAAGGAGACAGAGACAGATGGAGAGGAGGGAGATGGAGAGGAAGGGAGAGAGGAAGGAGAAGAGGGAAGGGAGAGGGGAGAGGGAGGAGGAGAGGGAGAGACAGATGGAGAGGGAAGGGAGAGGAAGGAGGAGAAGAGGGAGGGGAAGGGGAGAGGAAGAGACAG
>PVKA01019432.1:0-42073 GCA_004027165.1 Ctenomys sociabilis | reverse complement strand
ATTGAATCTTTGATATAATTCAGCTATATAAAAACCTGTAAATATAATATCATGTATGCACCTTGTACAATACCAAAACGTTATGAAAACAGTTTGCAATGTATTATTTCATCGACTCTGTATGGTTATGGTGTTTTGAAACTGTCTGATTGACATTTGTATTTCAATAAAATAAAAATAAATGGAAAAAAAAAAAAATAAATAAATAAATAAATAATAAATAAATAAATATATATATATATATATATATCTTCTATAAGGATGGTAAAATGGTAGCTTTTGTTGTTTCTTGCAGTGTGTTAATGTCCCATTTGTATTTGACTTTATTATTGTTTTTTATTTTTTTGCTACTATTAATTGATTTTCATTAACACGACTCTGGAAAGCAGACATTAACAGAAGAGATATTGTTACTAGCAATAAAGTCAACTATAATCAGTCCCCAACTCTTAGCACAAACACAAACAAAATGAATAAAAACAGGAGAAAACAAGCCACATAAAACCTTCCTCCAACGGGGAAGAAGTCAAAAGCCAAACAACTCACCTGTATGAAGCAATGGAAATGGAAACGCAGATCACAAAGGTGCTGAGTGAGCTCAAAGATGATATAACTAAACAAGTAATGGACTTAATAAAAATATGATATGTAACCTTAGAGAAAACATTAATAAAAAGCTAGTGGAGCTAAGCAAAATGATACAAAACATGAGTGACCTATGTAGGAAATAGAGTTCATGAGAAGTCAATTTCTATCAAATAGAAATTGAAAAGATTTAAAAATTCTATTAAAATATGGTCAACTGAAGCGACCAGTGTAAGAACAGGGTGTCAGAACTAAAAGATAGAGTTGAGGCAAATGACTCAGATATACTTTGAAAACAATAGAACATAAAAGTAGATCAAATAGCTCAGAGATTATGCAAAGAAGACTAATCTAAGATTAACTGAAATTAGTGACAAATCAGAAAATAGCACAAATGGAATTAAAATGTCCTTATTATTGATAGAAATAAAAAAAAAAAAACTATCCAAGTATGGGGAAAGAATCTAACATACAGACAGATGATATACATGGATCTCTAAATAGTCATGATTAGGGAAGAACATCTCCATAATACATTATTTTCAAATTTTCGGAAGTCCAACACATGGACATAAGCTTGTCTTTTAAACTGATAGAGCAAGACCACAAATGATTTATAAAGGCAAACTCATTAAATTACAGCATTTCTGACTAAAGATAACAAAGGACAAGAAACCTTGCACTGAAATATTTCCCCCAAAATTAGAATAAAATATACCACAAAACTGACCTTCAAAATTGATGAAGAAGTGAAGTCTTTCCACGACAAAGATAACCTTAACAAATATTTATGACCTAGTAATTCAAAAAGTTCTTAAGGATATTTTAAAAAGGGACAATGAAGCTAGTAATGCCAAAATGGTCTAGTGGAGTGAATAAACAAGGTAGGGTGAGCAGATAAGCAAAAGAGGGAAAAATTTAATCAGCAATGGAAAAATAATGCAGTGACAGGAACAATTCAATGCCCCTCTGTAACAACTTCCCTTATGAATGGTCTCAATTCCCCAGTCAAAAGACACAGATGAACAGATTGTATCAAAAATTCTGAACACAAGATATACACTTAACAAACAGAAATTTACAAACTATAAACTAAAGAATGGAAAATCATATTCTATGTAACAAGAGCCCTCAAAGCAAGCAGGAATAGGTATACATTTTCACAAAATTGAGATTCAAGTCAAAACTGATTAGAAAAGACAAAAAAAAGTCAGTATATATTGATTGAGAGAAAAATTCCACAGGAAGCAATCACATATAAATATATGCTTCCTGAACACAGGCATATCCAGTTAATAAAATGAATATTATTGAACATAAAATACCACAGAAACAACTATACAATCATAGTGGGCAGATCTCAAAATACCACTATCATAAATAGACAAACTAAATAAAAATTTAACAAAGACAATTGAACAGACGAATGCAGAAATGAATTTAATAGATGCCTACAGTGTTCCTCCCATCAATAATAAAATATGTGTTCTTCTCAGCAGCACATAGAACTTCTCTAAAATAGATCACATATTACCCCATAAATATGTTTAAGTAAATACAAAAGAATCAAATTTATTCAATACATATTAGATCAGTGTATGATGAAACTAGAACTCAGTGCAAAATAAATCATAGAAATGGTACAGACACATGGAGATCAAGAACAATCCAGATCCAAAGCTAGTGAAAAGAAGAAAATTATAAAGGTCAAGACAGATGGTAATAAAATTGAGACTAAAATGATACAAGTAATCAATGAACAAAGGTCTCTTTCATTGAAAGAATGAACAAAATAGAGAAATGTTCAGTCAATTTAAAACACAAAAGGGAAAAGAGACCTGTATAAAAGCCAGTTATGACAATGCTACTAAAAACCAAAACAAGTAAAATCAAAGTGGGCTCGTTGGAGACCAGAAGTTAATAATATCCATAAATAACTTGTACTCCAAAAAATTACAGAATTTAAAAGAAATTCGTACATGTCTAAATACATATTAATTACCAAATGTGAACCAAAAAACATAAAATCCCTGAGTAATCCAATAGTAGGCAATAGAACTGAGCCAGTGAAAAAAATTTACTGAACACTAACTAGGACCCACTGGATTAACTACTAAAATCTATAAGATCTTTAGAGAATGCTGGATGGCATTTCTCCTCAGACTTTTTAAGGAAAGTGAAAGGGAAGGAGTGCTGTCAAATTCGTGTTGAATGCCAGCATTACCTTGATTCTGAAAATACATAAGAAACCAACTTTAAAAATATTCCAGTCTTTTTAATGAACATAGATTCAAAAATCTTTAAACCACTGGCCAAAAATACAGCAAAATATTGAAAGGATCATACACCATGATTAAGCAGGCTTTATATTAGCAATGAAACAATGGCTCATCCCATGAAAATCAGTAAATATAGTATATCACATAAGAGAAATCAGAGATAAAAGTTGCATTATTATCTCAATAGACATAGGAAAATCCAGGTATATAAGGACCTTATCTCAATCTTATAAAAACATTTGTGACAAACTACTGACAAGATCATACTAAGTGGGTAAAAACTGAAAGCTTTTCCTGTAAAATTAGGAACAAGACAAGGATGTCCTCTATTATCACTCTTGAATAGTATAGTACTTGAAAAATTACCCAGAGCAATAAGCAAGACATAAAGGCATGCATATTCAAAAAGGAGTCAAACTATCCTCCTTTGCAGGCAACATAATCTTTTAGAGAATTCAAAAAATGCCAGCAAAAGACTCACACAAGTGATAAACAAATTCATCAGTGTAGCAGTACACAAAATACACACATAAAGGTCAATATTATTCCTGTACACCAATAATGAACCCTCCAAGAAATTAGAGAACCAATAATGCCATTCATAATAGCTTCAAGAACAATTAAATACTCAGGAATTAATGAAGACAATTAAATGCTTCTATAACAAAAACTATAGTATTTGATCAAAGACAAAGCAAAGTTAAAAGATGGCCTCCATTGTAGATAGGTATAACCAATATTATAAAAATGGCCATACCTCCTAAGCTGGCACATAAATTTAATGCAGTGCTAATCAAAATTCCAGTATCCTTTCTCACGTAACTAGAAAGAAGTCCTAAAATTCATATTGACTCACAAAAGACCCAGAATAGCAAAATCAGTCCTGGAGAACAAGAGCAAAGCAGGAAGCATAGCAATCCTGTATTTCAAGGTATATTAGAAAGTTGTAGTGATAAAAAAAGACCCACCCTGTACTAGCATGGAAACATATGTGGATCAATAGAACAGGATACAGCATGCAGAAACAATCGCAGGCATATTTAGCCATCTGATCATTGACAGAGGTGCCCAAAACACACTCTGGAGAGAAGATAGCCTCTTCAGCAAACGTGGTAGGAAAACTGGTTATTCACACACAAAAGATGGAATCTAGGCCCATATCTCTCACCATGTAATAAGCTAAAAAAATCAAAATAGATCAATATAAATATTAAAACAGAAATACTCAATCTACTGGAAGATAAAATAGATAAAACTCTCAAAGATAGAAACATAAGCAAGCATTAATCTCCAACTGCACAAGAAATAACATGAAGAATCATAAAATGGTGCTATATCAAATATATATAGAAGTCTCTGCATAGTAAAGGAAACAACCAATAGAGTGAAGAGCAATCCATAAAATGTAAAAGTTTTTTTTTTTTGCCAGCTATTCCTTAGACCAAGAGCTAATACCTAGAATATATAAAGAACTCATCAATGTCAAATAATCCCTCCAAAAGATCCTATCAAATAATTGACAACAATGTGTATGTAAGTACTATTCAGAAGAAGTACAAATCTCCAATAATATATGGAAAACTGAAACATCACTGGCTGCTTGAGAAATGCCAATTGAAATAATACTGAAATTCCATATTACTACAGAAAGACTGGATATCATCAAGAAATTAAATAATAACAAATGCTGGCAAAGCTTCAGGGATAATAGTCTCCACTGTTGGTGGAAATATGAACTAGCACAACCTCTTTGGAAATTGGTACAGAGATATCTCAAAAAAAGGATGAAATTACATTAGACTTAACTATTCCCTTTCTATGTATCTTCCTAAAAGCAGTGATGACATATACCTATATTTATAGTAGCACAACTCATAATAGTAAAATGTTAGAAGTAGCCTATATATCCACGAACAGATGGGCAAAGAAAATGTGTTATATAGCATAAAATGCTACTATTCTATAAAGAAGGATAAACTTGAGTCATTTATAGGAAAATGAATGCACCTTGAGACTGTAATATTAAGAGAAATCAGTCATACATAAAGGCTTAAATATCACATGACTTATATACAAACACACATATAAATGAATTGAAAAAAAGGTAGATAAAAGAAAACAGGTAGATCTTTTTCAAATGTGGGGGGACCAAGAGACAGGAGAGGCAGGAAGTGGAAGGCCTCTAGCCTACTGATAGTCATTTTGTATTCTTTCAACTCTGATTGGAAAGACAGCCCAATCTGGGCTGGGACTCTTGCACTTCTGATCACGTAACCCTACCCAGAAAATCGTTTGTGTGCTCATACATACATTTGCTCCTCTAGTGAACCCTCATCTATACAGGTGCAGGAGGGAATTTCCAAGGCAGAGGATCTGGCATGGACTGAGGTACTATGGTGTGCACGAGTATGTTGTATACCAAAGTAAAGGGGGCCCACTGTAGCCTAGATATAGGGAACTCTAAGAACTTCATGTGGGTAAAGGCTGAATAGATAGCCAGAGACAAAAAGGGCCAATAGTGATTTGTTGCCTACACTATCTAAGTCTCAGGTTCTTCATTTGTAAATGAAAATGGTATTTACAATCAAGGATTAAATAAAATTGATGCACAAATCAACTTGTCAAGTTCATGATAAGTTTTCACTGTATTGATTATTCCTTTGTTCTTGTGCCCATCTTATATCTTACAGCATTTACCCACTATCTATCCCTTTTACTGTCTTAATAGTTCTCATTTATAGGATGCTATATAATTCAGGTCTTTATCCAAATACTATATGCACTAACTCATTTATCTCACAAATTTGTGACATGAGTATTGTCAAGCCCATACTATGACTAGGGGAATTGAGGCATATTAATTGACTGACTCAGGCTCATAGTATCAGCAAGTAGCTGAAATAAGATTTTCAACAGGCAACCAGGCACCCATACTTTGTTTCTTCCCTTATAAACAGGCTGAAAATACCTGAAAGATTTTTTTCTACATTGCATAGCAGAATTGTGATACAGGTTAAGGCATTGATGTGCTGTGTCATTAACTTTGTTGCAAACATTCTTTTCTCTGTAAAAATCTCAGATGCTAGGATCCTGTTTGGATTCTTTTCCATCCATACCAACAATATCCTTGTACTTGAAGCAAACTTGAGCTGAGAGGAAAAAAATGAAATCATCCCTTTGAGATGACAGCATTGATGGTTTAACCATGGCTGTCATAGAGTGTTGGAGTGTCAAAGCCTTGGCAAGTGTTGATAGCCTGGGTGCTTCTGAGAGGTGCTGTGACACCAGAAGGGGCCTTTAGAGCAAGGACCAGCCTTTCCTGTTTTGTTTCTCTGTTTCCAAATCTCCAATATAGATTATTATTTTCATCCAGATGAAGCTGATCTGTCTTCATAATTCTGAATTACAGTTAAAGTCCAGTCAGAAAACTGAAATCTCAGTGGTTAATTCAGTAGGAAAATTTTAATGCAGAGACTTTTAAAGTAGTGGAAGCAGTTAACTACTGAAAGGGGAAGGAAAGACTCCAAAGGACATGAGCAACAGAAACTAAAGAGCAGTCAGTCACTCTAGGCTGAGGAAGAGTTGACCAAGAGGGTGAGACATCTATAGAACTGATCATGTGTCTGCCACAGAAGAAGTATTGTTCCAGAGGGAACAAGATGCACTCACCTCTGTGTGTGGCTGGCACTAGTTCAGTTTATCAGGGCAGATACTGCTCTGAGCAGTGACAGTCACTGAGTGTAGCCTGAGGACTTCTTAGGGCTGCTGTTCCCAGACTGCTCAGCTGCTGCAGCAATAATGGAAGTTCAGAACCTGGAAATGAGTGTCTCTCTGCCTCTCTACCTTTGCAGGACTATTCCAATATTTTCTTTTGACAAAGTTTAACATGCTGCCTACTAGCAAAGGGACATTTTTGGAGTCCATCAGTAATATCATAAGGAAGTGCCCAAAATGAGAGATTTCTAGCCAAGAGACAATAATCAGCTATACAAAATATTTTTGGCAGTAGCACTCTATGACATTTCGTCCATTTGAGGACATTCCTTTTTATTTTCATCCCTTTAGAAGTACTTAGGTAGCTCAATAGTTTTGTGGAGTTGTGCTTATTTCTTTACCTAGTGCCATGGAATTTAAATGCTATAATGGAGTGTACATGAATTTGAATCCAACTGACATTTTAGGAAGATGCCTATGAATTCCATGAAGCAAAGTTTTTGTTTTATTCCACATGATATTCCTAATGCTTAGTAAACATTCTACAAACATGAGACATTCATAATCATTTATTGAACAAATGAATGAGCTAAGTTTTAATTGGCTTATCCTGTGCTATACAACTGAGTACCTCAGGAGGCTACACCTACAGCAGTGTGAAAAACCAATGGGTAAAGTGGTTGTTTGTGGTGCAGTGAGAGGAATTTGCAACTCCACTAGCCAGGGCCTTCTGAATGAATAGCCATTTAATGTCCCTTGTTTGCTCTGCAGATAGCTATCCTAGCTAGCAATGTGCCCTCTGAAACTGGGTAGTGGATAGTAGTTCCTCAACCCTCTGACTCACCTAAATTGGAACATTACTACTCAAGGAAACCTTCCATGATCCTATTGTCTGAATTGTTCTCTTTATCCTATCCCTCAAATTATGTTTTATCATAGTAACTTCCAAACTTTGCTACCCATCAAGATTCCCATTAATCTAGACAGTGTAGCACTAGCATGAAGCTGTATGTATAGACAATTGGAGTACAGTCAAATTCCAGAAAGGAACCTGGTACACTAATAAACAAGTGATTTTAGATGAAGGTAGCAGAACAGGTCAATAGGGAAAGAAAATACATTTCAACAAATGCTACTGACACAGTTGAATATCCACATGAAAAAAGATCACACATGAACAGGTGAGATCATGCTTCATATCTTACACAGAAGTGAGTTTAAGTGGATCACAAACCTAAATGCAAGGGCTGGGGAGATGGCTCAGTGAAATAAGTGTTTCCCTGGTAAGTGCAAGGGCCTGAGTTCAATCTCTGGTTCTGCAAAAAAAAAAAAAAAAGTGAAAAAACAAACAAACAAACACCTAAATGCAAGAGCTGAAACTATAGAACTTTTAGATGAAAACATGGAAGAAAATTATTGTGGCATTGGGTTAGGTATAGCATTTAGATCTGGCACCAAAAGCATAAATTATAAAAAAAAATTGATAAGTATGACTTCATCAAAATTAAAATTTTTTTTAAAAGAGATAGTAAGGGGGATAAGGAGATAGCACAGAGGTCTAAGCACCTGTCTAGCAAGCACAAACACCTGGGTTCAAGCCCTGGTATTGTATGTTGGCCCTGGAACCCCAGGTGCACCCAACTGGCCACTGAAATTGGGTGTGGTGGTTCATGCCTATAATCCCAGCATTAGGGATGATAAGACAGGAGAATCACTATGAGTGAAAGATCCATAGCAAGATTATTTATTTATCAAATAAATAAATAGTTAAAATGATATTAAGAAAATGAATAGGCAAGCAATAGACTAGGAGAAAATAATTCAAACATATGTATCTTTGTAAAGTTCTATCCAGAATATATAAAAAACTCATACAAATAAAAAAGATGAATCAGTCACTTAAAAATGGGCAAAATACATGACTATGCATTCTCCCAAGTAAAATTATGAATAATGAGTATGCATATGAACAATTTCTAAACATTATGCACTAGTGAAATACCAATCTGAACAATGAGATATCACTTCACTTCCACTGGAATGGTGATGGACTATAGACAGATAACAATGAGTGTTGGCAAGGATATGCAGAAACTTCATCTTCTTCTGATAGGAATGCAGAATAGTGCTTTGGAAAACCACTAGGTAGTTTCTGAAAAGGTTAAACATAGAGTTACCATAGTGCTCAGCAAATTAATTCTTAAACTCCCATAACTACAACATGAAACTAGGTCCATACAAAGACTTGTACAATAAATGAATAGTCAGGGAAACATTATTTACACACAAGTGGAGACAATTTTGATGTCAGTGAAGTAGCAGATGGAACAGCAAAATATAGTTTATTCATACAGGAGGACTGATTAAGTAGTATAGAGGAATGAATGATATGCTAATATTAACATAGTGAATCTCAATACATGTGAGTTTAAAAGAAAAGTCAAGCATGAAGATGACATGTTGAATGATCTCACTTGTACACAATGTCCAGAGAAGGCAAACATATTGATAAATAAAATGGATTAGTTGCTAGTTGAGGCTGAGAGTGTGAATGAGAACTAGCTGAAAATGAAAACAATGATTTCAAAATGTAGGAAAATGTTTTAAAACTGGATTATGGTATAGATATACTAATATAGTTTAATTATACAGAGTGGATAGGCTTTATAATATACAAATTCAGATCTCTTCCTCACATTAGGAGAGCACTATAAGTCAAAGGGACTAGCTATCTGAAGGGTTAAAGATTTGAAGATTTTATGCACAAATTAACTTGCTAGTATGTAGAAAGGAATCAATTACTGATAGCAACATTATAAGAGGTTTGCTTAATATTGTATGTTTACTTTCTGAGAACAAGTTAGTGAACAATATTATCTTGGCCCCTGTCCTCTTAAAACTTACTATTCATCATGGGAAATAGACATTAATCAACCATAAAGGTATTGGGCAACTTTGCATGTTAAAAAATAACAACCATCTCTTTTCTGATGTTCAACCACCAAGCTTTTAATGTAGTTTTGAAATTATTATTTGTGTGTGTGTGTGTGTACTCCCTGGAGAGAACTGAAGCTTCTTGGTAATACAAGATCTGGGGTCAAATGCAGTTCCCAGGATACACAACCTAATTTTCACACCTTCTCTATTTTATGGAGGCTGACTTTCTCGGTTTAGATTCTTTCCTACTTTATGGAGGTTTACTGTCTTAGTTTGTAAACCTCACTCATGATTAAAAGGGGATTATAGTGCCGACAGTTTATTTGGACAAACACCCCAATAGGATTAGGCAGTGTATCAGTCAGTACTCACTACTGAAATAGATATAAGATATATAAAAATATAAAGACTTACAAGACAGGATTACAGGGGCTACCTGAGAGCCAGGGCTAGGAGAGTGACAAAGGGATGTCTGCATGCTAGAGAGCCAAAGGATTCAGTTGGAAGGTCTGGAGCCTGGAGCTCAGTGAATAGTCCTCCCACATCAGGAGGCCGAAGGGTTTGCAGTGGAAGGCCGAAGAAATATGTATTGGAAGCCAGGAGACAGATATGCAAAGGGAGGGCAAAGACAAAAACTCTTCTGAAGAAATAGAAGAGACTTTCTTCTTCACTCACCTTTTCATTCCATTTAGGGTACAAAGTTATTGGTGCCACTCATGGGCTCCTACCTTCAGTAAATCCATTTAACCACACAGAACTGCACTCACCCAAACAACTGAGTATTTCTTACTTAAGTTGACAAAAGTTAATTTACAGGTAGTAACATAGACAACGAGTAAATAAAATTAAAAATGTTATTAAATTAGATACCACAGTGGACAGCTAGAGCTTTGGATTGGCCAGCTTTCTGTTGTTGGGACAGAATACCTGACACCCACAATTTAAAGATGAAAAGACATTTCACTGAGTGGTTTAAGTTCATGATTGGCTCCAAAGCCAAAAAACTCACGATGGGGGAGAGTTCCAGCAAGGGGGGTATCTTGTGGGACAGTCTCCAGCAACTCAGCTCCTCTAACTGGGCTTCCCCTTCGCTGTGAACATCAGTAGATTATTCCACCAGTGAGTATAGTGCCCAGGGTTCAGTCATCTCTCCAGAGCTCTCTTAACCCAGTCAGATCGATAATTACTGGGTTAAGATTGACTGGCACAAGTTCATTGCACTGAGAAACCAAACAGAAAAGGACTGTCTAGAACAGACTTCAGAGAATTGTCCCAGCTGAGGAGCAAATAAGCCAGAGTATTTCTACTGGTTTGGGCTGAAGATTTACTTTTTTGGGCATTTAACTCCTACACTTTAGATGTGCCACAAGTGATGCCTTGACTGGGGCATGGTGTGGGTAGGGCATAGAGGATTGCAAGTGGTTTAAATAAGCAGCCTTGTATAGGAGACATCTGAAGAAATATTTTTTTTTCTGAGAAATTAAGGGAATATATTGTGGTGGGTAAATGGCAACTAGTTTGCCCCTGAAAGACAAAGTACAGCCCTGCTTCATGGCTCTGAGAAGCTAACCTTGTCAGACTGACACTCCCTATTCCAGAAAGTTTCTTGTGAATCACTAAAAAATATTTTTGCTTCCAAGACACCAAGTCAGTAGCTGGCAGCATGGAGAAAACACAAATTGAATTAAATGGAAATAGCAATTCATTTACCTTGCCATCTACTCTGATGGCCTCCGACTAGCCCTCTGGAAAAAAACCAGCCAGTGACCACTGACCCAGACCTTTACCTTTTCAGATCTTGTGACTTTTTAGATACAGCACTAAGCTTTTGGGAGAATTGTGCTTATGGATGTGTAATGTATGGGAGGACAGTAAAACAAGTACTTTGGGTATATGTTCGGAGCCCAGGACACAGCCTACCAATACGCAGTTTACTAAGCAGAGCTGAATGACCGAAGTCAGCCAAGCTGTCCTCTCATTTCAGTGTGGCAGTCTTCCCCGTTAAGGTCTATTGTGGCAAATCAAATATTCTATTACATTATTTTCCAATTTCAGGCATTTTCCCAGCTGGACTCTCAAGTGGCATATTTTCCAAAGTTCAGTAACATTGTCCTGCTCGCCATCTGCCTTGATGGCCTGACATATTGGACACTGACTCCGGTACCAACACATGCATGGCCCAGCACCTCCATCCTGCCACCGCTGTATAGCACTTGAGGGATGGTGAAAACAGAGGTCTCAACCCACCTCTCTATCTGTGTGAAGAGCTTCTCCAGAATTCCTGGTATTTAATCAGTATTTGCTAAGTGAATATAGATGAGAGTCACCTTAGAAATTTCACTCTCCCATTCTCTGATGAATAATATGACAATTTGGCCTTTTCCAGTATGGTTATACAGCATGCATAAGATATTGTAGGCATTTACAAGCCACGTTTTATTAACCAATTTGACCTGATTAGGTGTGTTGTCAATGACAGGGCCCTGAATTCTAAGCAGGTGGTTTGTTTTTCTTTCTCCCTGCTGTTCCAACTCTCCTGTGAATCATTATCTAAATTTTAGGGAACCAAATTTTAAGAATAATTCATGTTTTTTAAAGGGAGCAACACAGAAGGGGCACAGCTGGAGCCAGAATTCTGCAGGTCTCTTAGGAACTAATCTGGAATAGCTGAAAGGGAATCAAGCCAAATACTCCACACCTCTTAGCCAGTGTGATGAAAAGTGATTAGCATTTAGCACAACCATGGCAACCCTTAAATTTGAACAAGCCCCTGATCCCAGCTTCCCGTAAACTTCTAATTTTTAGCTTTTCTTGACAACAATGACACTAATAGGTGGCACTACTCATTCCTACCAGTTCCCATCACCCCCATTTCCTGCTGCCCATGATTTGATCCTGGAGTATCTGTGTGTGCAGTTGGAAGAAAGTGGGGGCAAAAATGTGGAATGAAGGTATAGATTAGTGAGTTGTGTTGGAGGGTAAAATATGGAACTCAGAATACCAAGTGCCACCTGGATGTCAGTAGGGCTGAGTATCTTATGATTGAGGAAATCTCCTGATGAACTGGTCTGGTTAACAGGATGTGGTTGTGAATAGCTTACAATCAGAAACCAGTGCAACTTTTACACTGGCAAACATAGTGTGGTGGTTGCTCACTGCTGAATCAAGCCAGCGTAGTAGTGAAAGGCTGGAGTGCTCACTAAGCGAATTCTCCCTCTCTACAAGGGGCCACTTGTGCTATTCTCAGGACAAGAGACAGGCTGCTGCTTCTGCCTTAAACTAAGAGTGCAAGGTCAGCTCCTGCTAGTGCCAAGGAAGGAAGAACAATGGGCAAAAGGGAGAGAAGTGTGAAAAAGTAAAGCGTAGTGGGGTTAGAGGAAAACTGAAACACAGATCTTCCAGCTATACAGCTTCCCTCAGTTGTTGAAAATGCAAAACGAGTAGGATACTCTGTGTGTGTGTGTGTGTGTGTGTGTGTGTGTGTGTGTGTGTGTAATGAGAGACACTCAATTTTTTAAACACCAAAATTTAAGAAGAAAACACAATGAAAAGTAGTATGTATGCATGTATCAGTCTGCAGCTCACCACTTTGCAGCTCTTGCTTAAGTGGACTATAGGGAAAATGCCTCACAGAGCCACTAAGGGATGGAGCAGCTTCTTTCATACATCCATCTCAGTTCAAGTGCTGTGCATTGTTGCTTCCATTCCTATTTACTTAACACATGAACCAAATGTTAAATAAAGCACCCTTCTCACCCAAGGGTTCTTGCGAGGTTCTTTTGGGATCATCCAGAGGTGCAACATGCTTTTTATGGAGAGTTCACTTACCTGTCAAAGGACAACTCTGTCTCTGCCCCAAAGCATTCTTTTTCTGTATTTAATAGCTCCATTCTCTACCACCTTCCCCAAAATGTCAAGATTTCTCTTTTTATTTTCAGCTTGTTATATCTATCTTTAAAATATGGTCAAAGAATTATGAATTATCAGTTATAAAACCCCCTTTTGAACATGCTCCATTCATAAATTTTGTTAAATAATTTGCTGAGCATATGTAAATGCAGTGCCGCTCCGTACATCTACCACCCCTTTACAGCTTATCTGGGTTTTGGTGTAGACACATATCTTCATTTCTTAGGATCCAAAGATATAAAGTGCATTGTGGATATCTCTGCACCTGGCAACTACAATTTATTTTCATATTCTTCATAATTTAATGCAACACAGTACATGCATACCCAGGATTATTTGCTTTTCTTGGGCACGTATTTCCAAAGGTCACAGATTTCATGCTGAAGTGCTACATGATATAAGCATTTCCAAGAGCACTTGAGGAAAATAACATTAATTGCCTGAGACTCTAATTGGCTTTATGACAGTAGTTAGGCCAGTAGCTGGGAAAAGGCACCCCAGAACAGCTGTCAAATACACATCCTGGCAGAAAGGCATCACTGACAAGAGCTCTTCCTGCACAGAACTGACATTTGAGAGGCCCACACAGACCCAGCAATCAGAAAAAATCTCCCTCCATGTAATGATTTTTCAAATCTGCTTAATTTAAAATGCTGTCAGTGGAGCATGCATAACATGCCACATTTCAGTTCTGGCTGCCAATAGGCTGCACATGAAGTAACTAAACCCCCAAACTACTAGTCATTAGGTGAGTGTTTAGAAATGTACACAATGATTAGACCACAATTACTTTATTTATTCAGCCTTTGCTAGGTGCATATTTTTGTAATTAGAGATGATTTAAGGAGGACCAAATGGAAATTGCCAACCTCGATCTGCCAAGAAAAACAAACACTAACAATTATACAAATAGCCTCAAATGATTGTCCTGTTTCTTTCCTTTCTGAATATTCATCAGTAATTGGATATCAACTCTATCCATTTTACCTCTTAATTATATGACACAAAAAAGTATATAACCATAGGTAATGCAGATACTGATAGCTATAGTGACAGTGTTAAAATAAAAACTGCATGAAGAATTGAGAGATTGCATATATTCCTACTGCTTAATATTGACCAAGTAATTAAACCATCAAAGTAATCAGCAGGGAAATTCAATTGCACACATAGAAGTAAATTGAAAATACGTACTATGCAAAAGCATTGAGATACTACCATTATTATAGTGGTATTTCCCCAAGCCCCCTAAGCTAAGATCTTTAATAGCGACAATCTGCTCCCAACATATTGTTCCCTATTGTTCCCTCCAGAACTACAACAGCAGTTATGCAAAGCCATTTCTACTGTTTCCACCCCACCCCATCTCTGCCCATGTTCCCCACAGATGGCTAACTACAGATCAATGGGCTCAGTTGAGCGCATAGAGATATTGTAGTTGATTGCAATGTCTGTTTATGTTTTTAATTTGCTTTGCTTGTCAATATTTTATACATGAACTGTTGTGCTTGGATAATTCTATTGGATAATTCTACATCAAAATTCAGATATCTTACTTCTCTTGAAAACCAGGAAGATGTGACAGTGCTGGCTCGCATTCCCTACAGCTGCAATTGCTGGAGCTGAGCAACAGTTGCCCCTGGCTGTATGCTCTCTCCTCGTGATGCCCCCCTAGCTTACTCCCTCAGCTGTGTTTCTGACTAAGCCCCACTGGCATACAGATTTCAATTTCAGTTTCAAAGTATTTGCCCTTTTTTTATGGAAGAAGGTCTAAAGCAGTGGTAGCAAACCTATAGTACGTGTGTTGTTTATCTTGTATGATAAAAGATGTTAATGTATAAGTTATTTTTCTAAATTAAGACCTCAATACTCAAGATTAATTATAGTAGAGCTGGCACTTTGCAATAAAAATTGGGTTTTTGGCTGCAATTTGGAGCTCATCTCTAAAAGATTCACCACTATTGCTTTAAAGTTAATTTTTGATAGTTTAAACTATCAAAATGGGTGAATCCAAAGATAATCAAGAGAAGCAGGGAGAAGGTGTAGTCAACATCCTGGACATTAAGAAATAACGGCATATATCTACCAGCTACAGTGAGAAGCAGAGTAGAGAAAAATAGTTAAATGTGCAAGCAAAATAGAAAGCAGTAGCAGATGATGGATCTAGCTCTGGCTACCTTAGGAGAGTTATTTACACTCTGTGGAGCTCTGTTTTCTCAACTGGAATGCGAGATATTAATTAGCTCTACTCTTGTTGCACACAACATCTCACACCCACAATTTAGAGGAGCATGGCTTTAATGTGGCTCATCATTTAAGGAGCTTGAGTCCATTCTAAGTTAGCTCCAAGCAGAAGTATTGTTGCAGAGGATGTGGCAGAGGGCACAGTTCATCCTCCTGGGTCACACCCACAGGGCTTGCACCTTTCCATCAGATTCCCTCCATAGCAGACTCAGCTATGAACTCACCAATGGGCTAACCCACCGGTGATTGCATCACCCATGTGACCTCATTACTTTTAAAGCCTCTGCCTCTGAGCAGAAGACTCCCAGGGAACATAAATAAAAGCTTGGTGGTGGTTAATAAAAGTTGTTTTCAGAATCATCTATATACTTTTTAAAGTATACACTATGTACCAGAGACTATGCTAAACACTGGCTATACAATAATAACCCCAACAAAGTTTATTCCTATAGTTTACTTTAAATGAATCCATGTTAAGCACTTAGAGCAATGTGTGGCACATGATAAACACTCAGTACATGTGAGCTACTATTTTCCATTATTTATGTCTACTCAAAACTAACTACATAACTCAGGAATGATAGACCTGTTTAAACTGGTGTGAGGAACCAATCAGACTGCTTCAAAGCTCAGGGGCACATAAGGGCACAGGTGCACAGTGGGGTACGGTTATGTAACCATGACTTTGCACTGGTAAACACACATGTGCTGGTTATGGCTCTATGTAGGAACGTAAGTATAAGATAACAACCTTTATAAGAACTACACAAAAGAGAGACAAGTGGCTCTCTCGCACTCTTGCGCTGGCTCTCTGCTCTGCTCCATGCTGCCTGCTATTGTTGCTTATGTTTTGCACGTATATGTTCTTGAACCTCAGGATCTCATCTGTGAAAATCTCCCTTGGGCTGACAAGTTGCCTTTTATTTCCTGATAGTGATTACCTAAAGAAATTTCAGCATAACTCCTGAGGCTTAGAAGAAAGGAACTCAGTGGTTGATTATTGATATTTCCAAAAGCCTGAGCTACCCACATGGGAAGCCTGAAGTTCTTGCCAACCAGGTTTAAAGAATCTCTAATTTCCATAAAATACGCCTATTTCTGACCCTCCTGTTTGGTCTCAATCTTTCTGAGACTTCTTGCTTAAGGAGATATAAATCCCCATATCTGAGTTTTTCTTTTTCTACTGAGCATCTCAGGAAGGCCAAGTCATTTTCTGCTGTTGCAGATGTGTTAAAAACATGCTCAGCTCAAAGGGCTATGCCTACCATTAGGAAGCGTTGAAGGTCCCTGCTCCAGTAGCCAGCTGTGGAGATATGCCACTCAGAGGTACAGCCCTAACTCAGGGGGACTGAAATGTCTGTCTACTGAAGATACTTTCCCCCTTAATAAAAGATCTAAAAGAAAACAAACAAAGAAATAAAGACTTCAAAACATCAACCACACAACCCCAGAGTTAGCCCCTGGAAAGCCCTGAGGCTAGAGTTCTGGCGGGGTCTTTGCCTCTAAGCCTCCACCTTGATGCAGCTACATACCTCTTTTTTCTCACATAGTTCTAAGCCAGGCTAAGGGGGAAAGACTCACGTGTTCTCACCTTAAGACAAACGTTTATGTCTCCTCTTTGTAAACTCTTTGGAAGTGAACATGAAATGCCTTTTTCAACAGCATGACCGTCAACCTACCATCTCACTCATATATTCCATTATAGTTCCAGAGAACCCATCCACACTTACTATTTGGATAAGCAAAGTCCATGTTATGCCAAGGTCAATGAACTTTAATGTACATAATGTGCATGGCTTCTGGGCTCTTGGTGTCTTCCCACTGAGCTTTTCTTTCAGAGAATTCCTCATGCTATATTTATTTACTTGTTTATTTAGAGCCACTTGTTAATGTCTGTCTCCCTGATCAGACAAGAAGCATCCTGAGGACTCAGACTAAGATTGTTTGTTACCACTTTTCCCCCATACTCCAGCTCAGTGGGCAGTAGACTTTTAAGAGTACCAGATAGCAAATACTTTTGGGTCTATGGACCCTCACAGACAAAGCTACCCTTCTACTTCTGCATGACCACAGCCATGACTACTGACTACATAAACAAATGGGCACAGCTGCCTTCCGTAAAGCTTTATTTATAACAGAGGTAGGGGGCCAAGCTTGACTGGGATTTTGTCCTCATCCAGCACAATAAATCATTCATATATCTACATCAAGTATAAAAATAGGAATTATTCTTCTTATTTCTGAATCTTAACAGGACAAAGGACAAGACTAAGTTGTGGTGGTGAGCTAGGATGCTGTGTGGGACAGCTAGGGGTTGAAGGGGCAGGAGGAGTTGAAGGTGGGAGACAGCTTATTCCTTGGTCTAGGTGCTGATTTTGTGGTGAAATTTTACCTTATAAAACTTCATTAGATACATATTCAAATTTACATTGTTTTCTTTATGCATTTTATACATTGAACTCAACAAGTTAAGAAACAAATACATAAATAAAGCAAATTAAAGATAAAGAGAGAAGGCTGGGCATTGCTCTCTGCCAGATGTGGGCTTTTTAATGACAGGTACAACAAAAAGTGCAGCTTAGGGTGTAGAATGACTGAGGTATTTGTTACCACTTTGTCCCAAGACTCCAGCTCATTGAGCATAGGCTTTTAGGGGCAGCTAGATAACAAATATTTTTGGGTCTATGGACCCACCCAGACAATGTTATGTGCTGTTCTATGTGCAGACAATCATCTATTCACCTACTGGCAACTTGAGTGAAGTACAGCTGAGCTCTCAGTTCCACAGAAAAAATTCATATCTTGACTGAAGTGAACTCTGAAATAAAAAAAGTCCTGCATTTTTCACACCCTCTGAGCCTTCATTTTTTCATCTTTAAAACAATTATTTCTTCCCTACAGCCTTGTTGTGAGGGCTGAATTATATACTGCATATAACATGTCTGGAACAGTGCCTGGCATTAACATCCATGATTGGTGCTCAAGTAGTGCCACCTAGAAATATCCATAGAAACTCACAATGGAAAGAAAGAGGTGTCCCTGGTGGACTTCTGTCTTCTCCAATCTGCTCTAGGCCCTAGGGTTCTCCACAAGCAAGAAACACATTAAGGCCTCCTGTGCCTGTCCTGGCTTGCAGCAGTGTGAGGTCAGAGGCATGAGGAATGAGGTCAGGGTAATTATAGCTGCAGGTCCTCCCAGCAGCAACCCTTAATGAAAGGGAAGTGAGCCTTGGCTCCTTGACTTGCAGCACCTCTGGGCATGCCTTTTCTTTTCTCCTTAGCCCAACAAATGGCAACTGCTCTTGCTGCTTATAGCCAGGGGCACTGCAGTATTCCTGTCATTTCCCTTCCCTGTGCCCACATCTTTGTTCTCTGCCACTAGAACTCTGCTGTTCCAGCCCAGGGCTTTGTCCCTTGGGGTACCCAAATTTATAGGGATGAAGAATTTTTACATTAAAAAGTGAGTTCGAAAAACAAACAAGCAAAACCTTCATAAGCATTTTCACACAGGGTCTTAATATGTAGTCCAGAGTGACCTTGAACTTGCAGCAGTCCTCCTGCTTCAGCTTCCCAACAGTGAGTTAAAGGAGAAAATCTGCAGGAATGACAGGACATTAATATTTTTATTTTAAATTTGCTTAAGAGATTGGGATAGGAACAGGCATGGTGGGGAACACCTATAATCCCAGCACTAGAGGCTGAGGCAAAAGGATCACTGCAAGGTCAAGGTCAGCCCAGATTACAAAGTGAGCTCAAGGCCAGTCTGAACTATTTACCAAGTCACTGTCTCAAAAAGACAGAACAAGAAAATGGGACCATGGAGATAGCTTAGTGGCATAAGCTCCTACCCTGCAAGCACAAGGTCCTGAGTTTCATCTCCAGTGCCCACCCCCCCAAAAAAAGAAATTAATCAACTCACTGAACTAGAATATAAAATTAGTCAAAAGAGAAGATAATGTATTCACTAATAAATAAATGTATAATCTAAACTTAAAAAAAAAAAAAAAGTGAGTTTGACTACAGGCAAGGCCGACATGTGTCTGGCAGTACTCTGTGTGGTTTGTGACTTGAAAAAACAAAAGGGTATTTTTCTCCTAGACCCAGCACACAGAAGTCATGAGGCCTTATTTTAACTCTGTATTTTCAGCCTGAGTTTTATTTCAGTATGAAACAGTCTTTTGGGACTGATGTAGAAATATGGGCTTTATGTTGGGTGTTCAGAAGAGGTAGACTGTGCTGGGAGCGCTCTGAGTTTTGAGAGCCTAGAAACTCCTCCTATTCTCCAAGCCAAGACTTTTATGAAGAAGCAATGGATGTCAAAGGCCTGAAACACAAAATGCCAGAGATTTGAGAACCTGGGTGGAGGGCTCACACATGAAACCTATTGCAGAAGGGTCTGAGGTGCCCACTTTGGATGCATATGTGGGCTTAGATATTGATTTCTACAGCAGGGACCATGGAATCCTGACACTAGAGGTCTTTTCAGTTAGTCTTATTGGCACTACAGGCGCTCCCCAAGAATTTTTTATAATTCCAAGTGAAAGTAGAAGTGTCCCCTGAGCCATGACTGGTTACATCAGGCTCTATTCCAGTGATTCTGATTTGATGACTCAATTTGGGCTCCTAAGTTACCTTTTGAGCATACCCAGTGATGCTTATGTGAATAGACCTTTGAGCACAGTTGGGAAGAAGTTATAATTAAGCATTATTTTACTAGGAACAAAGCAGAAGCTCCAAGAAACCAAACTTTACCTCCAGGTTAATATTGTATTGGTTGCACAAGAAAACTGGAAATTGGCCATTTCTTATACATAGAAAACATCAGTATTCATCATAGAAGTACAATTCTTTTTCTTTTCTAGAGAATCCTGAACAAATCCAAATGCTTACAAAATTCCAAGAACTGAGGGGTGTTCTGCTTTTTCTCTGCAAGCTAGTAAGCTGGAGCACTAAAGCCAACAAAGCACCCTGGCTGAAATGTGCTCTTGAGGTAAGGCTGATCTGGGACATGACCTATGAGATCGCTACACAAAACCAAGAGTCATTCTCCATCCTACCGTTAGATGCTCAACTTAGGAAACAAAGTAAAACCATCAAGGTAGAAGCTTACAAAGTCAGCAAAAAATGTTTACCTGATTAACCTTCATCATTACAATTCAGTCACAGAATCAGTGTCAAATGTACCTGGAGAATAAATGTAAGTTACAGGTACAACAGCAAATGAGTTCAGCCTGTTTCTTCAAGCATCTTAGAGGATTAGTGTTCCACAGAATCTAGGCAAGTGCTGATAGGTGAGGTACAAGAATCAATGCCTTGAGGCACGAGAGGCAAATATGTAGTAGATATCAATTCCATTCATATGTGATCTCTGTTTTATGCATTTCTTTCCATATCAATTCGGTAACCCATAGTCTAATCCTGTTTTTTAAAAAATGTATGTGTAAAGGATTATTTTATATTAAAAGAACTGTGAGGAATGATATTTTCCTCCTAGGAGAGTTGTCTTCAGCTGACATTTGGGGAAGAAAGAGGGAACCAAGTCTTCATGCACCTTGCTGCGGTGAGATGCTGCGGAGCACATCAGGGCAAGACCGAGGCAGCTCTAGGAACCAGCTGTCAGCCAGTGATTAATGACAGCACGGCGACCCACTCACCCCTCCCAGGCTCTTCTCCACCTGGGCATCTGGAATGATCCCCAGGACATATGGAGAGGAAGGGGAAAGAGACTGGCTTCACATCACTCACAGCCCGTAATGACCTCAATAGAGACCTCAGTGTAAATGAATCCTTGCTTATTGAATTCCTGATTCTCTGCTGCTAATACTAACTCTCCATGACCTCAACTCCCTCCCCCACTCACAGCCTGCTCCCAGTCAGGGAGAAATTATCGCCACTTGCTACGACCTTAACACAGACTGAATTGTTTTTAGCAATTGATCTAGACATCCTCACTGGGCATTACTGAAGGAAAACGGTGTAGTGGACAGTATATAACTGATCCACATTTTAGAATTTCTACAAGTCCCTATAAACCACATGGAATGTAGCCCCACAAAGACATAGGCACTACTCTGGTACTATCACTCAATTTCATCTCATAAAATGTTCTTTCCTGTGCATTCCTTATTCACCCAAAATTATGTTAGCATGTATTAGAGTAATATATTTTAATAATACATACAATTATGTTAGGGTATGTTACAGTAAGCCCAGAATTTTAAGTCTAGAACTCCACATGGCATGGATGGTGAGAACATCCTCTGCATTTTGACCACGTGTTGTTCCACTGATTGATGCAACCAATTTAAGACAAGATTTGCTGTTGTTATCCTCATTTCTTCCTTCAAGCATATTAGCCTTAGGATTAACCTTGATGAACCTTGTAGATGGTGCTACTCGGTTCATCATCTCCGATTTGCAATAATGTTAGAAAAGTAAACTTATAGATGGAGCCCAGCCTCTCAGTTTCACAAACTGATTAAATCACCCCTTTTCACTGCAGGGTCTCCCCTCATCTCGATGTGGGTCAGCAGCCTGGTTGGAATCAATGAGCCATTTCCTTGCAATATCTCATGAGAGATCAGCGGCGTCTGTGCTAATACCTGTGCCTCAGCATCACTGCATTTATTCACACAGATTATCATGAGCCTAAGCAGCAGCTCCAGGAATACTAGGAACTGACCATGTTTTCACCCAACTCATCTGTGGGTCTATTGGGTGCATATTTTATTGGTGAAAGTAAAAACTGATTGTTATATTGAAAACTATCTTTCATCTTTGTAGAAGAGTGACAGAAACAGCATGGAGAGAAATTGAAAGAATGATACTACAATGGACATTTCCAGGTAATTTGCATGTCAGTTAAAAATAATATTAGAAGGGCCAGGGAGATGGCTCAGTGGAATAAGTGCTTCCCTGGCAAGCACAAGGACCTGAGTTCAATTCCCCGGCTCCGCAAAAAAAAAAAAAAAAAAAAAAAAAAAGAATAAATAAAAATAATATTAGAAAGTAGCATTTGAGAGAAATAGTGGAAAGGCAGAAGTAGGGAGGGTGGGCTCTCAGGTGGTACACAGATCCAGCAGCCCACTAGGTACCCCAGACCTTATTATCCTTGGGAGCAATGTTGTGCTCATCAATTATTTGCTAATGCCACCCTAGAGAGAATGATTTGGACTCAAAAGCTAGAGTTGACTGGAAGGAAGCAGTAGCTGGGGGCTACCAGGGCACTGCACACCTTTCAACCTTCTTAAAAGAGGATCTGAAGTTTACATGCTTGCCAGGACTTGCACCATAATGTCTGTCCCTCCTTCATGGTAGAGTAGACATGCAATTTAAATTAATCTAGAAGCACTAACTATATAACTCTCAACATTGGGACCCTCATTGGTGCAAACTACTATAAATATGAGCAAACACAGAGACCAGACCACAAGCATATTAAATCTATCCACAAAAGCATTAGTGGTATCTTGAACTTACAAATAGAATTTTAAAAATCTGAACAGATTTATTTGTAAGTAGAGGGGATCTCTAGATATAGTCTGTGGATTCAGACAACACATTAATTCATATTAAATCGATACTATCTTAGTGTAAATTAACTGACACAATAACTGTCACTTTGGAAAACCAAGACTTGAAAATGGGATACATGACAGGTAACTTATATTGGTGAGCAAAGGAGGCTCTAGGCAGAAGTTGACAAACAACCATAATGAAAAAGTTTCGTCCCTTCATTTCCAGTCACCAGTAAATCGAACAGACAAAATACTGAAAATATTTGAGAGATTTGAGCAATTAAAAATTTATCCTAATTTTTAAATTAGGCATAGCCTTACACAATGGCCTTCAGAAGCAAAGATCAGAAAGAAAGAAATCTGTGACAGGTTCTCTCCCTCCCTCTCCCTCAGCTTTGTGTAAGCACACGTTGGCTGCCCCTGCAGGCTCGCTGCGGTCATGGCACAGCACCACCCACATGAGCCTCCCCCCACCCCACGTGTGTCTTCTCACCAGTGCTGTCTGTCTTATAGCAGCTGGCTGTGCCCATGTCACAGCTGTGTATGCCCAGGCCACAGGCACAAGCCACAGGGTTCACTGAGCACAAGTCACTTGGTATTCATAAACTGAATACTGGCATGTTCAGTAACTTGTGAATGTTCAACATTCCTGGTAAAGAGCTCCATCTGAGAGTCCGACCTAGGGTGTACCAGACACGGAACAAGCAGGTAAATTGTATGAAGTGTTCAGCATCCACCTGCCTGAGTTCACGATCTGTTTCTCTTTAGATTATGGTGGATGGCTTTCATTTTTCAATGTGTTGCATTTTATGGAGAAAATTTTATTGTCTAAGAATAAAATAAATTTGGATATTTTTAAGGTTTCAAGATACTTCTTATGAATATTGGTGAGTCTCTCTTTTAAAATGAACAAAATATATCTAGAACCCTGCATCTGACTTTATTAAAATATTACTTTTTAAAATCATTAGTAGATCTTCCATAGAAAACACACTATATTCCTTAGATCACAGATCATGAAAAAAAAATGAAGACCAGATTATTATTTCACAGAGCACCTGGTCTTAAAATTAAAATAGGTGCAAAGCTCCTCCCTCATTCCTAAGAATATCATTAAGGGAACCAAAGCCCCAAAAATTGTTCATACCAATTAATATAATCAATGGAGGCTTCAACAAAGGTGCTACTTAAAAAATGTGGGTACATACAGGGAAACCACAAGGAAGAGTGCAGATCCCCAGCAATGGAGGGGTACAATCCACAGGCCCAAAGAAGAAAGATGCAGAGAGGACTTAAGAGGAGAGAAGGACCTGAGGTTGAGGGTGCAGCAACCCAAGGATCCTCATGAGACAGCGAGATTGACTCTATTCTTAATACATCTGCAGTTACTTCAACAACTGAGCCACAACACACCATGGAAAATGCCCACTATTTAGGAGTAGAACAGGATGTCTTTCCATTGTCTTTTCAGAAGACTCGAGAAAACAATGGAACGGTGACTAAGTATTCTCTCTTCCTGTTTTTTTCTTTTTGTGGGAAGAGAGAGAGACAGAGAGAAAGACAGAGACAGAAACAGACAGACAGAGACATAGAGACAGACAGAGACACACTGAGAGAGATCCCTTTTGCTATCTGATAAGAAACATAAAGAGGGCCCAAGGGAGCAGAACCTATGCCAATACAGCAACTGCAGTTCTTGTGGTCTTTGGGGTGGACAACTGGCCTCCAGGTTGAGGGGAAATGCTCGGCTCTGAATTCTTTCCTGATGGGATTACACAGTCCAAACTAGGATCTCAATAACTTTTACCTTGAAAAAAGTCTCTTCAGGCCTTTTCTATAGCACCATGACCGCTCGAGCTGAGCTGCCCCATCAAATGCTCACTTTCCAATACAACCACATTTGGTTGAAACTGTCTTTCAGGGCAAAAAAAATACTTATATAGACCCCTAAGATGTTACAGATTACCCCAGGAATACAGAATTTTCTCTAAAATAGCAATAAAAGTTTATAACAGCCTTTTCCAAGCATTCTTGTATCACACTGCTTGCATTCCGTGCAATCGTCACTGGCCCTCCTCTGCTACAAAGACAGTCCTCTAAATTCCTGGAGTGTGGCAGCGTGGAAACCTTAATGCTAATTCATTTTAGTGGTTAGCAGCATAAAATCTTGGCTCCTGACACTGAAAAGTAAATTACTCTTGGAGAACTATACTTAGATGTCTTGAGTTTAATTACCTTGTAATTTTGAGGTCATGTTATTTACCATGAAGTTACATGATTTTGCAAATTTATTTACAGCCCATAAAAAGCAAATGATTTGGGAAATGAATGTTGCTAAATTGGTCCTTTGTAAGTAGTTCTTTTGTTGCTTAACAATAAAAATAAAAAGCTTTCATACCAGAAAAAAAATGTAGTCTGTTCAAATGCCTTTTTAAAAGAAAGTTAAAAATCAGAATCTTGAATTGAAGATGGCACGGTCCCTCCAAGAAGTGTCAAAAGGTCTTCACATTTTCAGAAATCAGGTAGCATTCAGAAAGAAGACCCATTTATTAAAGTAAAGGGATCAGGTATAAAAAGAATGGTTTAGTAGGATCAGAGATCAGAAGTTAACAAAAACACTGTCAAGTTTTGTCCATGGAATTTCACAAACATCTCTCTCTTGCTCTTAAATAGGTAGTATTAGTTATTATCAGCAGGACCTGACACTTCTCTGTCTCCTCCTTGCTGTTCTCTTTCCTTCTGTGGGGATAACTTGGGAAGGGGATCCAGGCAAACCTGGTGTGTCTTCATTGCCCCATTGACAACAGACATCAAACATTCTTCATCTCATGATGATTGATCTAAGGACTTATCTCTTGGGAGACAGGAAACAGAACCTTCCTCATGGTTTAATTTATTTTAGGCTGATTTGATTTTATTGGTTTGAAGAGAAGAGTTTTAAACTGGGTCAATTTATTTAATGCGAGTGCTAGTCAATGTTTAGATCCAGCCACAATAATACCTAATCAAGCACATCAATTACTGGTCCTAGGCATGTGCCTAGCATGCGTACCTCCTGAGGAAATGGGTCACTGGCCCAAAGGAGAATTTGTGTGTTCCTTAAGAGTATGCCATCAGCCAACACCTGACCATTCTCTGACTGAAAGGACCAGGAGCGATTCTGGGATTGAAAACTTTGGTATTTTCAATTTTTCAAGGGCCAGCCAATAGTTCAGGGGATTAAAGTGCCTTCAAGCGGGCGCAGGGGCCTGAGGTTCAAACCTCAGGGCCTGTTATGCTGGTCCTACCCCCAGGGCATGCTGAGACAGGGACTGAGACTAGGAGTGGTGGCATGCACCTGTAATCCCAGCTCTTGGGAGGCTATAAACAGGCAGGTCACTTGTAGATCTTGGCCTAAATACAAAAAAAAAAAAAAAAAAAAAAAAAGAATCAATGATTTTCTTTAAGAAAGTAAATTCTGCTTTTAAAATGACATTAAATACTGTTAAGAAAAGTTCTTAAATGTTTGAAAAAATCATTTTGAGATCCAAATGTTACCAAATAATAACTAAGAATAAATATTTTACAAATATTTCTTTATTTACTTTTGTCTGCATCCCAGCAACTGTAAGTAATTGGTACACATATTCCATACTGGAACCAAAATGGCATGTCATATTTAGCAGCTCAATGTATTATTAAAAGTTAAACCAGCTAGTGGAGATTTGATAACTGAAGCTGTAACTCAGCTTGCTATAAAGTTCATGACACTACAATGCACTGAAACCTAAACAGCCATCCTGTGAATTCAAGCTATGAGCAATAGTAATCTATTGTTACCCTTCAGGCTAGAATTTTATTTGGGGGGCTAAGTCTTATAAAAGACTGCCTATAGATTCTGTAATTTATATGCTTCTAAAAATTAGTTTCCAATAAAAATAAGATTATGTTCTGCTGCAGAAAAAAATGTAAATTCATTGAATTTCTAATTTTGTAGGAACCAGTGCTTGTAAGGTCTTCAGGGATATCACAGGCAAATCTGACTGCAGAATTACAAGAATGATGGTGAGACCAATCCCTCAAGGACAGAAAAGTGATTACCAGCAGTAAGAAAAGCTATGTAAGGCTGTTAATGGCTTCTCCTCTCAAGTTGAGCCCATTTCAAGATAGATATACATGCGATTATTATGTTGTATGAATTGAGTATGGTTATATCAGGTACTATGAAATTAAAGAGCGAAATCAGAAGACCTTGCCTAGCTAATTGATTATAATAGTTGATAAATAGACTTACAAAGGAGGTGATATTTACGCTGTCTTAAAATATGGATTGAAGATTTCTAGATGGAGAGCAGATGGATTAGAAACTTTCCTCTTACTAGAAAACAATACCTGACACCAATAACTTAAAAAAAAAGAAGTAAGGTTTATTTGGGTTCATTTTAAGGGGATTTTAGTCCATGGATAGCTGGCCCTGAGGTAGGACCATCTTGGCAGAACAGTCTGGCAGAGCAAAGCTGCTTAGTTCACAGAGGGTAGAAGCAGAGAAGAACAGCGAGGAAGAGATCATACATAAATTCCAAGGCCAAAGATTCCTGAATGACCTGGAAATACTCAGAAATATGTTCCACTACTACCCTGATTAGGTCCCAAAGCCAATCAACTTGACACAATAAAGTGTAAGTGTCACGGCAAGAAACAGAAACATGTACATAAAGAATAAAATAAAAGAGTGGAAAATATATGTACAAAATATCATTATGGTACTCTATTAGAATAGTGTAGAATGCCTTTTTGTACAATGTCTTTTTTATGTACACAGCTTCCTATGTGTACATAGGACACTGAGCTCCTAAGAGGAGCAACACTTTAACCTTTATGGCCTGTTCAGTTAGATCTGATTAGATCCAGACTAATGCAAAACGTTGGTCATTCAGTAACCAATCCAACTGTTTCTAGAGAAGAGATTAAGCCTGTGTATTGTCAGTGGAAAATGTGCCAATAAAAGAAACCATCTGTACTATGTTTCCTGACTTGTGGCACACTTTAATTAAATATCCAAAGTTATACTACAGCAGGAGATAGAACTATGGCCATTGGGATGATCAAGTCACTGGCTTAGTTTTACACAGTCTGAACTAAGAATTATTTATGCAATCTTAAGTCATAAAGATGGAGGAATGTGACGTGGGGCAGGAAAAGGCTAAGGAGAATGATCCAAGAATTATGTTGCCTGTATAGCCTTTATAGAAAGATTTACCAACTCTGCCTTAAAGTAACAACTCCCAGCAATATCAAGGACTTTATTCTTATGTTTTCCTCCAGGACTATATTTTTTGTTTTTATATTTTATTTTTCATTAGTTCATCTCTGTAGTGTGATCACATTCCTCATGGGAATTGGCACACGTATATAACACATCTCAGTTGTTTTTTCAGCACACTCCTCCTACTCCTTCTTTCCTTCATCTCTTGGTCTATTTCCTTTTTGTAAAAGACCTGTGTTTTTATTACCAATTATCTATTTTTTATTTGCTTTTTGTCTATATTCTAGCTTTCTTATGTAAAAAAGCATGAAATATTGAAGCTTGTGTGCTTGCTTTATTTCACTTAACATTATAGTCTCAAGGTGCATCTATTTTTCTACAATGGCTCAAGCTTACCCTTCTTTATGGCAGAGTAATGCTCTATCATGTTTAACTACCATATTTTTCTTATCCATTCATTTGTTGATGGGTGCACAAAGCCACTTCCAAGATGTGGCTATTATGAACTGTGCCACTATAAACATGACCGTGCTTCACTGTAAAACGATGTTTAACTCTTTCAAGAAGACATCTAGAGGGAAAACAGATCAAATGGAACTTTTTCTGAGATATCTATCAGTATAGATATCCAAAGTGGTTGTACTAGTTTACATTCCCACTAATAATGCAAAAGGGTTACCTTTGCCCCATTTCCTCACCAGCATTTGTTATTGTTTTATTTATTGATGTCATTTTTTCTGTCATAATATGAAATCTCAATGTTGGGATTTGCGTTTCTCTAATAGCCATGGAGTTTTATAAGTTCAGGTCTGATTTTCAAGTCTTTAATCTATTTTGAATTGATTTTTTGTATATTTGTAAGAGGATTCAGTTGTTGTGTCCTTCTTGAGGTTATCCAGTTTTCCTACTATTATTTACTTAAGAGCCTCTTTTTTCCACTGTGTGTTCTTAATACCTTTATTAAAAATTAGTTAACTATATTTGCATGAATTTATTTCTAGAATTTCTGTTGTATTCCATTGGTCAATGCATGTACCACAATATTTTAATTATTATAGTTTTTAATGCAACTTCAAAGCAGAAAGAATTTCTGCTTTGTTCTTCTTGTTCAAGATTGCTTTAGCTACTGGAATCTTGTAAGATTCCAGATGAATTTTAGGATTTTTTTTATTTCTGTGAAAAAGAGTATTTGAATTGAATACTTAAAGCACAGGTAGCAGAAACAAAACCAACAGGTGAGAGTATATAAAACTAAAATATTTCTACACAATAATCAAAATAATCAACAAAATGCAAACATATATGAAGAAATGGGGGAAATATTTTTAAATCATGTATCTTAGGAGATAATGCTCAAAATACACAAGAAATTTATACAATTCAATAACTACTACTACTATTACTATTACTACTACTGATGATGATGATAGAAATAGACAAAGAATAGAGAACCTGAAGAGATATTTTTTCTAAGGAACATGTACAAATAGCCAACCAACCCATGAAAAATGTTTAATGTGACTAACTGGTCATATGGAGCTGCAGATCAAGACAACAAGAAGATAACACCTCACCCTGGTTTGGGCGACCACCATCAAAAAGTCAAGAAATAATAAATGTTGGTGAAGATGTGACAAAGGGAATCCTTGCTCACTGTTGCTGGGAACATCAAGAAGCCTTCCAGTCTGGGCATCTTAGCATCTTAGCAGACCTTCTCTTAAAATTTTAAAAAGGGCTTGAAGATGTAGCTATGTCTCTCATTCCATCCACATTAACTCCAGCTCCCCACCACACAGAGCTACAGACTAAAACAGATACCTAAAATTTTCTGTCAAATAAAACAAGTTTTTTTTTTTTTTTTGGTTTTTTAAAATTACAAAAGTTTTTCACTTTGGAGACATTGAAGAACAGAAGTTATAAAATAAAGTTGAAGTTAGATTAGAAAGGTTTTTTTTTTTTATTTCTTGCTAAAGTGTTCCTTTTGGAAAATCTTAATAAGATTTAGTTAAAACAAAAAGCACTCCTTTAAATTTTAACCAAAGGTTTACATGATTAGTTCAGTACTTTAGTAATGCCACTCTAGCTACCACATAAAAATGCAGATTGGAAGATGGACTGAATGAGTAAATACGTCCAAGCAAGGAAGCTGTTGGCAAGGACAAGGTGTGAGTAGATTGGCTCTGATGAAAGGCAGTGTTTGTAGTAGAGAACAAGGCAAGTGAGACTGAAGAAAAAAGGAGTGAGAAGCAAAAATGTGTAGGGCTTGGTGCACAGGCAAGTGCAAGGCAGCAAGCCGTAAGGAGGCTGAGTTCACAGCAGGCATATAAGTGAGGGTGAGGGCATAAGTTAGCCAGGGGTGGTGACACACACCTGTAATCCCAGCATGCTAGGAAGCTGAGACAGGAGGACTGCCAAACTGCAATCCAGCCTGGGCAGCTGAGCAACTTAGTGAGACCCTATTTCAAAAAAAATTTTTTTTGGAACCAGGGATTGAACTCAGGCCTCTGTGCTTGCCAGGGAAATGCTTATTTCACTGAGCCATCTCCTTAGCCTCCCCTATTTCAAAATTTTTTCGAAAGAAAAACTTTTACTATGAGCTTGGACTCATAGTGATCCTCTTGTGTTCAACTTCCCCAGCACTGGGATTACAGGTTTACACCCCAGGGCCAGGGTTAGAGCATCATATGCCATGGATCCAAAAAAGCCCCCTGTGCTTGCCAGAACTTGCCTAAGCAAGTGCATTAGTCCACTGAGCTATCTCACTGGCCCAAAACTAAACTTTTTAAAGGACTAAAGATGTAGCTCAGCCAACGCTCTGTGTTTGATCCCCAGCCCCATAACAAACAAAGAACTCACTGACACTTATGAAGATGGAAGGGAAAAGAGTTCAGTTCCTGACCTACTACCCCACTTTATTTCTCTCTTCTTGAATATTTCTGCATGATAAAGGAGTAAACTTCAAATCATTTGTATTCAGTAATCCTTCTTATGTCACTTGGTATCATAAATTCCAGATGGGTCAATGACATTTTTAGATTTCTACATTGAAAGTTCATTTTGAAATGAACTGTGTCATGCAGAGAACTTCTGTCTGATTTATTCTTCACTCAGTCTGTCCATTAGGCCTTCAGTAGCTTGACATGAATTGGCACATTTGAAAAAATGGATTTTATTTTGCTACCATTTTGTTCAAATTGTTCTCTCTAGAATAAATTGGAAATAGAATTTAATACTAACAGTAGTTAATTAAATAGGAAGCAGATGGACACAATTTTTAATGGGTTAAGTAGACTGAATTAAATGTGTGCTAAAGAAGCAATGAAGTTATGCAGTCAAAATGAGAGCCACTAATCATAAGAAGCAACTGGTCTCTTATTGAAGGACTCATCACAATCTCAACGAGTGCACTTTCCACAGTACACTGAGCTATGCAGTAGGAAGAAGGTCAATACATGGAGCATATCTAATGTCATTCAACATGTATTGTGGTATGCTAATGCACATTATGAATACGCTGTTCATAAACTGTAATCATTATGATATCACCCAAATATCATTTCCATTTAGTGCTTGTTCTGAGCACTTGCCTGGATGCTGTCAGACCCATTCTTATACACTGTTCTGCTCTGTGTCATAGAAGTGGAAAGTTGAAAACTGCAATTCCAGGATTCTTTCACCTTACCTTGTCTACTCTCAGCTCTTCTAACTTTTCCAAAATTATGTCCCTCTATTAAATTCTCTCTTTCAAGCCCCCTGGAAAGGGCTCTCTATGTATCCAGAAAGATAGACCAGAGCTGATGTCAAGGAGACATTTTGAGTTATGAGCCTGGGTTAGTGGCACAGATGCAAAAGGGAGATTCTTAGTCAAGCTGAGATTCTGAAGTCAATGGGAAGGAATGTGTGAATCTAAGAGAATCTTTCATTCAGAGGATATATCAGAAAAGAAGTGAGCCTTACTTAAACGGGCTGCTTCCTGCTGCCTTCCCTACATGCTCCTCCAGCTTGTGATACTCTCAGGGCCCAAAGTCTCACTGCAGCAAAAATGTACAACACATTAATAGTTCTCTTCTCCATATCCTTGTGCTACATGCCCTAAGAGAAGAGTTGGCTGCTTCTTCTGAGAATGAAACTGAGAAAAGGAGAGACATTAATAGATTAATAAATTATTGAGAGCTAAATCAGTAAGTAAACAGAACCCTTTAAAAGCAATCATTCCCTGACTTTGTAGGATAGAAAAGTGAGCTGAGCTAACCTCTTCTGAGTTTCCTGACTAACAAGTTTGAATTTTTTCAGGCAGGAGAAAGTATCACTTTTTTGCTAAATTCAAAAGACTTAGAACAGGCAGGCAACAAGCAATCAGGAGAACAGAAGCAACAAAGTCTAGAACAGAAACTGTCCTGCTGACTTTGAGCTAGCAGAGCTAGTCTTGAGTCATGGCTCTTTTCTCTACTGCCCTTGTGACTTTGTGTTATGGTTTCACTTGAATCCCAGTGCCTCAGTTTTCTGAGCTATAAAAATGGTGGAAATAGCACCTATCTTCTTAGATTGTTCTGAGCATTAAATGGACAAAATTTAAAAGTATTATGGGAGTACTGTGACACTCTCAGCAAGATCAAGGAAAGTAAAGAGCCAAAGAAATGTGGAGGCTTAGGCATAGTACTATTTATTTATCATTGGAATAAGGCGAAACTCTTAAAACTGTGGACTCTTGTGTCTCATGCCTTGAAATTATGATTCAAAATGTCTGGATTTTTAATGGATTCATACACAGGGGCTCTAAATGCCTTTAGACCAAAGATCCCATCACAAGAAACACTTTCATTTTTATTTCATTCTGTGCTATTTGCAAACGTTCCTCTGAGCCCACTTTCCCTTTTCACCAGTGAATTTTCTGAATTTCAGAGTTGCATTCCTGAAGCATCATGTCAATCAGGGAAAGAGAAAGGAGATCAAATGACGTGAGACCTGGGAAAGGTTTAGCCATTCACTCACAAGGCAGTATTAGACAAATTTCATCACTTGAAACCTTAGTTTCTTCATCTAAAGAATGAGATAGTAATATTTGTCTTATGATATTTTATCTTAGTGTCTTGGTTACTTTTTCCCCTTGTTGCTGAGACAAAATATTTGGCACCCAAAATTCAAGAAGGAAAGGTTTATATAGCTCAATTAGTGGAGTTTTCAATCAATACTCAGCTGGCTCCAAGGCAGAGCGACACATGGGAGAGAGAAGCTGCTCATGGCCATGGAAAACAGCAAAGACCAAAAGGGGGGAGCAGTGGCAACAAGGGCTGCACAGAGCAAGTCTGTCTCCCTTACCTTATATTCAGGCTGTCAGCCCCAGACTGGGGGTAGCACTCACACCCATAATCCCAGCACTGGATCACAAATTAATCATAAACTCTAGAAGTTGGCCCTATTACTGCATGAAGCTTTTTTTGGGGGGGGGGGGAGCTAGACACAAACCATACACTCAGGATCAATGGAAAAATAGGATATGAAAGCCTTTTGAACATCAAAAAGTATGACACTAATGTAAGTTGTCCCTATGCTGTGAAGGTGATATGATTACAGTCTTAATTTATGAGAAATAAACAAGGAAGAGTTTTGTTTACTTGATATAAACTATGTATTGTCCAAAAGCCTACTTTCTCACTATAAAGAAATTATAGTAAACTTTTCATTTTAATTCCATGACTTTTCACTCATTTTGGTGATTGATCTATCTTAGTTGAATTCTGGTAGTCTTGCCTATCTTCAATCATATAATCAGCCCAAAGTGCTGTCCCTGATATGGGCTGCTCTTATGGTGCTAGCAGCATGGAGTGAGGGATGGATACACCTGCACTTCTGTCCCTGTCTTGCCTGCCCTTGCTTCCCTACCTTGCGATGGGGGTGGGGGAGGGGAACAATGTTTCCTTATATCCTACCTCACAGTACCATGGTGGCAAGGTTCTACTTCTCACTGGTGGTTTGGCCACTTTCATCAGTGAACTGTTCTGTGTGGAACATTGCCCAGGTAGCCCTTTACTTTCTCATTATCATTAAAGCTGGTGGATCCTGGCTGGAAGAATGATGCTTATGTCAGTTCTGATTGGAAAAGTTGACGGTCTTGTGGGACATCACAAATTTCTGTTTCTCTTGCCATAGCAATCAGCAGTGTTCCAGGAGCCTCAGCTTTCATCAGCCTTCATCACGGGGGCTGCCTTTGATGGAGAGGAAGAGTGGCACTTGATTTGGACAGGAAGTTGGCACAGGAGTTTGAAACTTTGAGACTTTTGGATTTGCACTTAGCATAATGGAGGCGAGGCTGAATAAAGCAAGGGTTTATGTGGACACCAGAGCACACAAAGAAGAATTCTCTAAGATTTGCCAGCAGCTCCACTGAATGAAAGCTCAATGAATAAGCAATGTGTTAAATCAGTCTCATATTAGTACTCACGAGATAACTCATCATAAACCATACTGCATTTGGCTAGAGAGAATAGGAACAATCTTGATGGCTATATTTATGAATGGTGATCAACCTCTCCATTTACTTATAAGTCTGATGCCAGGGGTACTATACTGTGGATGCCCTGGTTCTCATGGGGTCAGTGCAGATGGATGAGGAATTCACATGCCTGAAACTCAGTATTATTTTACATGGACAAACCCTTGAGTTAGTTGGACTTAAAAGGTTTTTCTTTTTGACACTAACTTGTGACATTTGAGAAAATTATAGAATCATTTTATTTTAGAATCATTTTAATAATTAAAAAACTATTTTAAAAGGGAAAAATATTTAATAGATTGAAAAGACAAGCCACAAAAATGGGAGAAAATATTAGTAACTTACATATCAGCACATACAATTGTGAACTCATAAGATAAAATGATTAGAAAACAAACAACTTAGTTTAAAAATGGACAAAAGATCTAAAAAGATATACAGAGAATTAATAAACATGTAAAGGTGATCAATGCCCTCTGCCCTAAGGCTACCGATACACACAGGAGAATGGCATAAAACTGAACAGTAAATGGTGCAGATGCTGTCAGACAACAGGAAATCCTTGTGATTATTGGTGGAAATGTAAAACATTGCAGTTACTCTGGAAGATAGTCTAGCAGTGTCTTGCACAACTCAGTTTTACCATGCAACCCAGCACTCATGCTCCTACATATTTTCTAAAATGAGTTCAAAACTTGTGTAAACAGAAACCTTCACATGAATGTCTATAGAAGCCTTGTTGATAATTGCCAAGAACTGGAGGAAAATAAGGTTCTCTTCTATAGACATGCACGCACAATAGAATGTTATTCAGAGTAAAAGAAAAGAAAGAAATTAACTAACAACAAAATGGTTTAGAATGTTCTTAATTTTATACTGCTAATTATTATTGTTAATTTTCTGGGTCAATCTAGCAAGACCAGGGGACCGAGATATTTGGCCACTAATGATCCTTTTAATATTGTAACTCTTAGTGTGTTGTGGAGGCCAAAAATCTGACTGCTTGGGCTAATGATGATAGCTGAGGAAAATGATATCTACTGTATATTATAGGAAAGTACTTCATAATTAGGAAGTATTACCTCTATCATTATATTGACTATGGGGTCATGGGCAGATTAACAATACTGGGTTTATAGTTTTTCACATTTAAAAATAGTTAAATGTCATGAAAATTAGATGACAGAATGCATGAAAAATGAGTGCTAAGAATATACACATTCTTAGCATTGAATGGTTTGGAAAATGGCAGAGATATAGTCACATAGATGATGCATAAAGAAAATAGAGTGGGGGGAAGGAAGCAAAAAATAACCAATTTGAAACTCTGAGGGATAAGGGCAGGGTGTTTTCAAACTATGTTCAATCGCTATCGTTATTACTTGCAGCAACCTAAGTCTCAATATCCAGGTTAGGGAGAAAAGAGTAGAATCCTTAAAAAATAGTTGTGAATCATATAGAAACTTCTTTTTTCACAGAAAAATGGGGATAGAGGTAACCTATCTTACTAAACCTTCAGTAAAAAGAGCTGACCAGAACACAAAGCACTCTGAACAAGTTCTAGAATAAATCTCTAAGAGCAAAGTTCATATATCATCTCAGTGTTCACCTTTACTTTAAATAGCTCTCAATAAAAGTTCCAATCCAATCAGGTTGAGTGATTTTGGAAGAATTATGTATTCAGCACAGTTTAACTTGAGTCTTTTACAACATATTTTCCTCCCTGATGTGAATGATAAGCCAAAGAGAAGCTGAGGAGCCAGGTAACATGCCCTAGTTTCCTCAACAAAGGCTGAAAAACTTTAATTGTCTTAAACAAAGAGTCTTTTGCCCCGGATTTTCTGGAGGACCTCTATTTTAAGCAGCTCCTCTTATTCTGTTTCAAGGACTATTTTTTTTGAAGCCTTGATTTTGCCTGGATGCCAAACTATAGAAAGTCGTATGCTTGGGGCTGAATGAATCTACTGCATCAGGTCTTATATTTAAAATGCTAAAGAAGACCTCATGTTTCAACAAACAATACTTGGAAAAGCATGACCTCATTTGACTGGGGACAGAATGAAGAACGATTTGTCCCAAGTCTCACACCTGATATGCAATAAGAGAAGGTTTCCATCCAGATTCTTGTGACTTCTGACATTGCATTTTCAACACTTGCTTTTCATTTTTATGTCCTTGAATCCTGGCATTCAAGTAGTTCAGCTCTGAGATAAATTTTGTTATAAAACTACTGGTCAGGGAGGCAAATTTAACTTACGGAAGAATAGCATTTAGTGAAAGTCTATTAAGAGTATTTAAGTTAACACTTAACAATCAATAACATTCTTATACACGAACAACAAACTCAATGAGAGAGAAATTAGTGAAGGCACAACTTCCACAATAGCATCCAAAACAATAAAATACTTAGGAACAATCTAATAAAGCAAGAAAAAAAAAGCTATATGCTGCAAATTACAGTATTCTGGAAAATGAGATTGAAGATGTTACCAGAAAATATAAAGCTATTCCTTGCTCATAGATAGGAAGAACCAACATTGGTAAACTGGTCATACTACCAAAATTATTATGCAGATTTAATAAAATTCAATCAAAAAACTATTAGCATACCTCACAGAACTAGAGGAAACATTCCTGAGATTCATCTGGGGATAGAAGAGAAACACAATAGCAAAAGAAATTCTGGGCAACAAAAGCAAGGTAGGAAGTGTTAAAATCTCTGAATTCAAATTATATTACAAAGCTACTGTGATAAATTCAGTATGACACTGGAAAAAAATAGACCTGAGGATTAGTAGAACAGAACTACTAACACCTCATTCACTTTATCTTTTTTTTTTTTTTTTTTTTTTTTTTTTTTTTAGGGAAAAGTCTACAGGGTGTTCATGTTCTCACTACTAGATTAGACTCATAGTGATCCTCCTGTTTTCATCCTCCCAAGAGCTTGGATTACAGGTGCACGCCACTATGCCCAGTCTCAATTGTTGTCTCACAGCACCCCGAGGGTGGCACCAGCATGGCAGCCTGGGAATGAATCCCTGGCCCCTGTGCCTGCTTGCAGGTGCTTTAATCCACTGAGCTATTTGGCTGGCCCTGCCACTTTATCTTTGACAAAAAAGCCAATCGTGTTTGGCAGAAAAAAAGAGAGCCTCTTTAATAAGTAGTGTAGAAAAAACTGGCTCTCTGTATGACAAACTTTAAATGTGGATCAGTACCTATCATCATGCACGAAACAAAGCAAAAATGGATCAAAGGTCTAAACAATAAAACTGAACACTCAGTCTACTGGAAGAGAAAATAAGCAGAAATCTTGAAGACATAAGTGTAAGCAGAGAGTTCATGAACAAAACCAAAACTGCATGGTAAATACTTCAAAGTGTCAACAGTTGAGATCACATCTTATTTGAAACATTTGCACATCAAAAGAAGTCACCAACAGAGTGAAAAGACAACACAGAGATTGGAAAAATATTTTACCCAAATGTCCCTCAGACAACAAACTTCTATTCTGAACAAATAAAGAACTGAAAAAAATCAGCCCTCCCAAATTCAAAGACCCAATCGAAAAATAGGTATCTGAGATATATATATATATTTCTTAGATGAGGAGACACAAATGGCAAATAAATACATGAAAAAATGTTCAACATCCATTGTCATTTGAGAAATGCCAATTAAAAGAATATTGATTCCATCTCACCCTTAAAAAATGGTTATCATCAATAAATCAACCAATAACAAATGCAGACAGGGCTATGGTGAAAAAGAAACCATTCTCCATCGTTGTAGACTGGTACAATCACTGTGGAAATCAGTGTTGAGATTCCTCAAAGAACTAGGATTAGAGGTCTCATCCAGTTATTCCTCTTTGAGGTATCTTCCTGAAAGAATAAAAAATCATTCTGCGGCAATATATGTGCACCCATGTTTATTGTAAAACAATTTGTAATAGCTAAGTCTCGGAATCAACCCAAATGTCTATCAACTGAGGAATGGATAAAAAAGATGTATTATTTTTATATATTTAAGTACTACTCAGCTATAATGAAGGATAATCTTGTGAGTTTTATAGGTTAATGAATACAATATGAGACCACACTCACTAGTGAAATAAATCAGACTTACATCTGCAGGCATCATATTGCTTCCCTGGTATAAGAAACTGAAAGAATAAGTAAATTCTAGAATGTGCAATAAATAATGTGAAGCAAGAAGAAATTATTCAAAAGGAAAAAAGAACCACAGTGAGTAAAAGGGAAAAGGATGGTAGGGAAAAAAAATACAAGTCACTGATGCTTCTATTGTCTCTCAGTTCACTAAAAAGGAATGTTTGTACCACTATCAATTGGAGAAACTTTTATGCTCATATCTTGTAACCTGAGCAACTCCCAAGATCACAATTTGTAATGTCTTAATTATTGTTATTTTTCTACTATGTTGTTATAAAATTTTGTTTCACCTTTTCTCTATAAAATAAAAATTTTTTAAAGAATATTTAAAAATATCAGAATAGGCTCAAGCTCAGGAAATTCTGATATTTTACCCTCATAAAGAACCACTGCACTGTGATTCTGTTAAACCAAAGTACCAACTTCTCCTGTGTCACAGGCCTACTTGCCTTCTTGTCCTCTGCATTACCCAATATGCTTATCACTACAGGGCTAAATCCTCTCCACTTTCCCCTCTTTATTCCATTGCCCTCTCTGCTCTCATCCACTCTCTCAGGCTGTTCTAATTGCATCCTCAAAAGGCCAAGAACCAGTGCTATGATAATAGCATCTTTCTATACAAAACTGTCTCAGAACCCTTTATTTTGAAGCAAATGGAGGGAAGCAAGAAGAATGATACATTCATAAATTATAAATGCTAATGTTTTGCCTTTCTTCACACTTGAGAAATATAAATCTGGCCCTAAATCTCACTCATGTCTGTATTTCTCATTTACAGCTTCAGGTTTCTGTCCCAACTTATATCACAGGGGCACTATCTCACTATATATCTCTGGCTTTGTGATGATAAGGGCTCCATGCTCTCCTGAATCTGTGAAGCCCCTATTTCTAACATTTACCCCTTGGACACACTTTAAATTTCTACTGGTCATTTTCAGATTAGAGTTTCTAAAAAATAGCTATAATAATACATGTTTCATCTTCTATTCTCTTGTTACAGTATGAGTAGCCTTGCCTCTGTCAGAAAGCAGGGTCAATGTTCTCTGCCCTTGTACCCTGGAAGACTTGGTATACTACCTCAATCAATAGAATAGCATGAAGGTAGAGGCATTGCAACTTCCACTTTTCTCTTGGGTGCCTCACATTAGGGAAGCCACAGTCATACATTGAGGCCTACAGAGAGGCACTGAGGCCTCCAACCAAGAGCCAGTGCCATATGTATTGTCATGCATATGAGTGACCCACCTGGGACATGGACCCTGAAAGCTTGAGGCTTCAGATGCCCCCAGCAAATTCAAGAGTGCAACTTCACGGGACATTCAAGTGAGAATTCTACATCTGATCTCTTCCCACATTTCTAATCAACAGAAACCGTAAGTGATAATATAACAATATTATAGAAGTTACTAAACTTAGGGCTGATCTTACATAGCAATGAATAAATAAAGTGAGTGTTAACACCAAAACTTGTCTAGATTTATTGTGTGCAAATCAATGTGGATTTATTTTAATGCACCTTTTGGAGGAATAAAGTGTTTTCAAAAGGATAAGGCCAGAACTGGGAGTGGGCTTCTCTTATTGCCCCAAGGCAATAATTGGCACTGGGGCCAAGGCAACATTAATCAGAAAGGTTATTCAGTCTACTAAAAAAATTAGATCACTTCTCAGTCTTGTTTAAGAGTCTGCCTCAATTAATCTGGTTGCTGGGGCAAGACCTTAATTCTGTGGGTGAGTAGGAGTGTTCACTCATGCAAATGAGAATTTGAATCTTTCTCATTAGATCCCTGATTGGACTCGGCATCATTCAGGGCTGTAATATCCACACCCTCTGTTACTCTCCTTCTGTGGTGGAAGAAACTTCTATGTAGCAGGAACAAGCAAATGAGGGGTTCTGGAAGACTGCTCTAAAAGAATCATGGGAGTCCAGCAGTATCAAGATGGTGTTCCAAGGCCAGAGAGAAATTTATGTTGCTTCAAGCACACGCACTGGATGAGCAACTGTCAAGAGACAGGGAAATCACTGAAGGAGAGCCAAGGTGTAATATGCAGAAGAATCAGACACTCCGTGGAAAGACTGTAACTCTCCACATAAGCCATTTGCTCAGCAGGAAGGATCAAAGTGTGGAAACCCATTTTTTTCCTTTCTGTATTTTTCTCCCTTCTCCTGAGGACTCACCAGTCTTTCTTTGGCTCAGGACCATACTATGTACCACCTAGGATGTCCCTTGGAACACAAGAAAGGAGAATGCCTCTTTGAAAAATTTAAATCTGACAATTTTATGAGACTCTAACTTCCACACAAAACTATTTCCTTCCTTTGAACTGAAAACAATAAGCAGCTGTTTGGGGAAGTCTCATTTGAAATGTTTTTGAAACTTGACCCCTTTCATCTGTAAAAAAAAAAAGTAAAGGATTATTCAGGTTTCCTTAAGCCGGGAGTTATTATAAACATAAATTTGGAAATTACAAGACAGCAAAATTGATGGATTTAGCTCTCAAAACGGATATTTGTGTAAGAAACCTAGTATTTCCACCACAATTGCAGAAAATCTAATTTTCCTCATTCTGAATAGATGGAAAATACAGAACTGTAGGACCCATGGAGATCCATCAAGCTTGGAAAAGAGAATACTGATGTTCTCAGTTCAGTGCCTAGAGGCCAACATCACCAGATTCACTGAGAGATGCTCATGGAACGGTCATCTAGAGCTGGCCTTCCAAGGCCAAGCGTATCGTCCTTACTCTCTAGACACACATGTCACTGCTGCCACAGGCTGCCTCTCTCAGGTGCTGTGCAGCAGAGCACACTCTAGTCTTCAGTCCCTGCTGGCAACCTCTGTCCTTTGGCAGAAGCATCCCAAAAGTGGCTGGGAAGAGTGCTCAGCCAGTCGAGGGTTTAGGTGATACAAGGGAGTCTGATCTATAGAAGACATGAAAACAGCAATTAACTTTACAAGTATAGTTTTTCAACATCACCCTGCA
>PVKA01019431.1:0-42068 GCA_004027165.1 Ctenomys sociabilis | reverse complement strand
CCTAGTGGCTTCCGGAAGTTCCTGGTGCACAATGTTAAGGAGCTGGAGGTGCTGCTGATGTGCAACAAGTCTTACTGTGCAGAAATTGCTCACAATGTTTCCTCTAAAAACCGCAAGGCCATCGTGGAAAGAGCAGCCCAGCTAGCCATCCGAGTCACCAATCCCAATGCCAGGCTGCGCAGCGAAGAAAATGAGTAGATGGCCTATGTGCATGTTTATTTTTGTGTTCAATAAAACCACAAAAAATAAAAAATAAATAAATAAATAAAAATAAATAAAATAAAATAAAATGTGGCATGTTTACACAATGGAGTACTACTCTGCCAGGAAGACTGTTAAACTTGAGTCACTTTTAAGAACATGGATATACCCCAGGACCGTAATGTTAAGTGAGATGAAACAAATACACAAGCTTAAATACTGCCTGGTTTCTCTTACATAAGAAAACAAAATATAAAGAGCAAAATAAAAAAGATAATTGGAAGTAGGGAGATAGACTTTTTTCAAATAAGAGGATTGAGAGACTGAAGGAAGGGAGAAGGGAGGTGAAGGCGATGAAAAAAGAATTGGGATGTGGCACATGTGCTCCAACTCTCACAAGGGATGCAATTCGTATGCACTACAGACAGGCACTAATAAGAAGAAAAGCTGTAATAACACAAAACACTTTACAAATCTGTGAATACTGTCATTTTGAAGAAAGACTACTTCACAATGTATGGATAAACTTCATAAAACAAGCAATAAATACACTTTATCTCTCATTCTGAGTCTATAACGTACCTGTATTTGCGCCAAACATTTGTATGGCACCACCCAAACTTTCTAATTTTCGATAAATGATAAGACCAGCCTGTGGCAAAAGAGAAGGGGGGAAAAAGAGCAATCTGAATAAATATAACTTAAGTAATATTCTATGTCCTACCTTTAGAAAAATCCATAGACTGACTCCCAAAGCACCCACAAAACTAAATTCAACCAATACTGCTACACACACATCTATGTGTCTTCAGTTAATCACCACAGAATTATGAGAATGGAGAAAGCTGCCTCGTCCTTAAAAGAGTTTAACTTTTCATTAACACAAAGTTATAAGCAAATATCTAAATCAAGATCTTTGTAAATAAATTCTCACAAAACACATACTTAGGAAAGAAGTTTGCTTCGACCACAGATATTTACTTCCTTTCATTCCACTAAATCAGCTGAGAATGTTAAGTGTGTTAAAAGTCCTCCTTGTAAATACTGATTGTGGTGTCAAGTTCAAGCACCTAAGTTAGTTGAATGTCAATGGAGTGCCCACCTTTGACAGGTGTAGACAAAGGAAGGGGTGCAGAAAGAAAAAATCATGATGTGTGTGTATAGACAGTACAGTTGGGATAGATAACGCTGTGCTTCTACATAATTCTATGAGAGGCAAGATCTGCACTAATGGTGGTTGGACAGGATATTATGTCGGCTTCTAGTACTATGGTCATCCACTAGAAAAATAATTATTGAATTTTTGATTTAATTCAGGTATAAAAAATAAGATAAGTAAGCAGCTACACTATTAATTCACTGATAAGAGATATCTGCTAAAATAATATCTGTAAATATATCATGTATGCACCTTGTACAATAACAAAACATTATGAAAACAGTTTGCAATGTATTAATTTATCGAATCTGTATTGTTAAGGTGTCTTGAAACTGATTGACATTTGTAGTTCAATAAAATAAAAAAATAAAATAAAATAAAATACTGTTAACAGGAAAAATCAAATCACACTGAATTTTTATGAATCAAAATAGTATAGAACTTGTCCTACTCTCAACAGATACTGTACCTTTTTAAGAGAACTATTATACCCTACACCTTTGACAAAAATCAATTTTTTTCTCATTACAAATTGAATGCGTTGTGACTCCTAAAAATACAGGTAAAATGGGAAACAAAAGGTATTCACTGATAAATAATTACCAACTAATGGGAGAAAAAAAAAATCACTGTGGAAAAAATATATTTATACTTTAAACTGGACTTACACAAAACAGAACAACATATAATGCTCAGATTTCACCATGTATAAACCTACAGACTTATATATAAAACAGAAGCAGCAAGTTGAATATGGAGACAAATTTTCTACATGTTCACTATAGTTTAAATATAAGAAATAAGGCCAGTTGCAATATATAAACTGTTTTATAATTATTCTTTTTCTGAATTGCTACATATCAAATACATCATCAATACCATTTGTGCTTGCTAAGCCAAAGCTTATTAGACTTTCACATTTTCAGCAATTTCACATTTCTTTTGCCCACAAATTGAACATTATTTTGGAATCATGACAGTGAAAATAAATAGCACTCAACAATCTGTTGATTGGTACTGCTAATTTATAGCAAGAACTAAGTTTCACTTGATGAAAGCATTTTTTTAATGCCAAGCTGATATACTATCTTAGTTGAACTTATGCCATGGCCACAACAAAAATTCTATAAAGCAATGTATAATGAGGTTTCAAAAACCACCCCAGCTTTGAGATCTGTAAATACATACATAAGCATCCGTGGCTGCATACAGCTTCTGATCCTCACTGAGAGGGAAATTACTCCAATTGCTACAGCGAATAGACTTGTCTTTCAGAAGCTGTTTACCAAAGAGGTGTTTAACAAGACCATTGAGGCTCCAGATCTCTATACATTTCAACTAGAAGTAAAGAAAAAATAATATAGCAAAAGTGAATTACTGTTAATACCAGATACCTCGAAACAGTATCAAAAAACCAGGCCACAAATAAAACTAGAAAGTTTATACCTAAATATAATCCAAAGAACTTCTATATTGCTATAAACAAGTTTAAATCATTTTTTCAAAAATATAACATTCAGATAGAAAGTATATTCTGTAAAAATACAAAATTATCTTCTTTCAGGAAAAATTACAAACATTCTACCTTTTGATTAGCAATATCTGTCAATTCCACAAAACTCTTCAATTTGATGTCAAAGTCACGTAGAAGTTTCCACTGATCTCCTTCGATTCCTACACCTGCCTTTTTAATCCTTTCATTTTCAAGCAACATTCTTAATCCCCTGGGAAAAACTATAATATTACATTGTTATTTTCATGATATCTGTTAAGTACTCTCACCTCTTATAAATACTACATGTATTTTTAAATTTGTATTTTTGTTTGGCTTAAATTCAGAAACACATTCACCCTTAGTATTCCTGTTCTTATCTAAGACAGAAACTCCTAATGGATAAGTGATACACAAAAAAGGGCTGAATGTTAGCTCTGCTACCGTCAGCAGTATATCCCTCACCATAAACAGCATCTAAACTTCACTTCTCCCTTTAAAACAAGAAAAATATCTATGCCTCACACAGTGTTATAAAAGTTCAATGAAACAGGGACCGTAAATAAATCAGTTACAAACTAAATATTTAAATATTAATGGAAGAAAAGCCATCTAAGAGATTAATTTTATAGGTATAAAGTTCATATATTACAATTTCAATAAAAAAATGAAAAAAAGAGACAACCAACCTGACATAGAAGAAATGTGAAACAAGTAACATTTGTTCTCAGACACACACAATTGAATTAGTGCAACTCTGCTTAGTTTCCCTTTTCTGTATACTGGTGTCCATTCCAAATCAAATCCTATCACATCTCCAGCAGACAGACTCTTGCTACAGGGGGAAATAAAGTGAAGATCAATTGCATTAAAATTTTAAACTTTAGCATAACTAAAAAGATCATTCAAAAATTAAAAAGACACACTACCTACTGTCAAAAGGTATATGTATACAAGTAACTGACAAATAACCAGAAAATATTAAAAGTTACTCAAAAAATTAAGAAATACAATAATCTAGAAGAAAAACAGGAACACACAATTCATAAAAAGAAAAAACAGCTAATAAAGACAAGTCAGTATACAAAAGCTCTAATTTTCTCTATACCATTTCACATCTATTTGATTAATAAAAATTAAAGATTCATAATATCAAGGCTACAAAGCACATCTATGGCTGGGACTGCTCATTTCTGATGAACACTTAAATTAGTAAAAATTCTCTTGGAAAAACTTTTGACAATATCTATTTGAAGATGTACAAATACTATGTATGACCTGACAATCTTTTCTCATAAATACACGAAACTCTAGTATAGTATATAAAGAATGTACAACGTAACATTATTCTGATTGGCAAAAAAAAAACCCTGAAAAGAACTGTCTATCAATAAGAAAAGGGACATATAGTAAGATAGTAAAACGGCAGAACAGAAAAAAGTTGAAATGGAACTAGTATAGCCAAAACATTGTGCCATATGAAACACATGTTAGTATACTTATAATTTGATAACAATTGTAAATGTTTTTAAACAAATGAAATGATATATATTTTGGGATACAAATTATGAAGTAATACTAAAAGCATGTAAGAGAATGCTAAACATTGATTTTATGATAGAAGTTATCTTAGAGGGGCACAGAAAAAAAATTCAGAAAATAAAAATATTTTTTTAAAAATTACATATATATATGGTTATATATGGTCTCAACTGTACTTTATTGTTGTAACCCTTAATAAAAATTTGAAGAAAATGAATGTTAAGATTTTATTAAGGAGTTTATTAAGAAGCCAGTCATGGTGGCACAGGCCTATAATACTAGTATGCCATAAAGTTGAGGTAGAAAGACCACAACTTTTTTTTTTTGAATCCTTATAAAAGCTGTTTGACCAGCATATTTCCCAAGAGAAGGGCAGGGAATGTCAGTATTGGGCAGTGTGGAACAGCTGACATGAGTACATGGTGTGCAACAGCATGCCAGCATCTGCTTGACATGGCTCAAATTGCAAAAGAAGTGATTAATGGCACAAGAGCTTCGCTTCTGCATCCACAGCCTCAGGCCTTAACACCCTGCCCATGTCTATCTGGGTGGTTCTTTATTAAGCTTTTCTTGGAAATTCTTAAAAGCCATAATCCTTTTCAGTAGAGGCCCTGGAGCTTGCTGTTTAACACAGCAGCCATCATCATCATTAAGAGTGAAAGATGAATGAAGGATGAAGTCAACTTTCTGAATCCATTGTGAGCTGCTGAGACCTTGAGGACCCAAACCGGTTTTTCTATGACATCCACATTGAGAAATAAAGTACATACAGTGCAGAAAGGCAGCTTTGGTCATCTGCTGTCATTCCTTTCAGTGGGTCCTTTTAAGACCACAACTTTGAGCAGAGTCTGGTTAACTTAAAGAGACCATGTCTCAAAAATGAATGAATGAATGAATGAATGAATGTTAAAAGGGCTGCAAATATAGTTCTGTGTAAAATCCCTGGGTTTGAGTCGGGCGTGATGGCTCATGCCTATAATCCCAGCACTTAGGAGGCTGAGGCAGGAGGATTGTTGTGAGTTCGAGACCAGCCTGAGCTACAAAGTGAGCTTAAGGCCAGCCTGAACTGCATAGTGAGACCCTGTCTCAAAAAGACAAAAAAAAAAAAAAAATCCCTGGGTTCAATCCCCAGTATCAGAAAAAAAATATGTATTTTATAAACCAGGTAGGAGGAATATGTATGTCTATTTAATATCTATTATTACTTATATTTGCCTATTCTACAATTTTTAAATTTTAAAACATACTTTAAAAATAAAAAATTCAACTTCTGTTTCAAGCCAAGATAGTATAATGGAAACCAGACTCATGCTTCTACCAAACACAAATTGATAATTAGACAAAATTCAACAAGCTATGCAGGACTCTACTCTCTGAGGAAAGGGAACTCTACAGTTGCCTCAGCATTTTGCCTGAATCATTTTTGAGACAACTGAACGGGAACAAGAATCCCAAGAAGAACATTGAGTGGCAGAGCTAGAATTCACAGCTATTAAAGCTGAGGCCGCAGGGGTGGGGGGAATACTACAGAGGAAAGCGGCAGTAAGAACTATGAAGTCTTTATAGGGTCTCCTTGAGTATTTACAGAATACTAAGACATGCATTTGTAGCCTGGAACTATATGAAGCTAGGCAAAGAATAATGGGGGAAGCTATAAACCGAACCATTCTTAGGGATTATTACACTGGGGTAAGAGGCCTTAAAGTTCTCAAAAGTTATAGTAGAAATTTTTGTTGATCATTTGGGGAAAGCAGTATACCCCAGAAGGGCCCCGCGTCTTTTAGTATCTTTTATTATATGTTTACGATACACAAGTACATTCCTCATAGCAAAGTAGTGCATATACATACATATCTTAATCCTTTTTTGTTCCCCTTATCAACTCCCTCCATTCTTAGGTCTCTTCCCATCTGTAAAAGATCTACCTCCCTGCTTCCTATCATCTATCTTTTATTCTGCTCTTTAAATTATTTATACTTTTGAGTTTCTCACAGAAGAGAAACTATCCCATATTTATCCTTCTGTGTCTGATTTCACTTAGCATTATGGTCACAAGGCAGAAGAGTCATCCTTTAAGTTACTGTTAGACTAAAGGTAACTGTTAATCTACCCTGTTATAATTTCTACCTAAAGTAGCCCCCAAACCTTATATGTTGGAAAGTGTCTGGGTAATGAGGGCATTATAGCTGACTTGCTGTTAAGAGATCTTGTCCAAAGAGGGAGGTCACTATGGACATAACCTGGAAGAACATGTGTTCCTTTTCTGCTACTCCTTTGGCTCTGTTTCCTTGCTGCCCTGAGGTGAGCACTTTCCCCCTACCCAACTCTCCCATTCTGCCATGTCTATGTAAACCAAACCAACCAGTAATGTCTGAAACTTCTAAAACATGAGCAAAAATAAATCTCTCATCCTTCAGCTGCAGGTGTTGGGTACTTTGTCTCAGAAACTGAAAGTGACTAAGACAAAGTTTAAACATAAGTCTCAATATATAAAGCTGATCTTCAAAGAACTGATGAATAAAGTTCTGAAAGAAGACAAAAATCTAACATTCAGAAAAGTAAACTCAAAATATCTAATCAGCAATAATGAACAGCCATGAGATAAACAGGAAAATGTGAGCCATATCCAGAACAGTAATCACTCAACATAAAAGAGGGTGAAAAAAAACTAGAAAAATGAAAATAACAAGATAAATACATTAAAACTACTATAAAATTCTAAAAATATTCAAGAATTTAAATGAAAACATTAAGAACAAAATGGTAGATATATTTTTAAATAAAACTTCTAGAAATAAAAAAACCTAAAATGAAATACAGGAACAGATAAGACAGTAGATCAGCTAATGCAGAAGAAAAACATCTAAACCAACTTGAAGACACAAAATGGAGTGGAGGATTGAGAGGAAAGAGTATCAAGCAGTCTAACTTACTGAAAGTCCAGAAAGAGAAAAGAACTGTAGAATGAGAGAAAAGAAATTTTCAAATTGGATGAAAACTATAAACCTACAAATTAAAAAAAGAAAAGCTTCAATAAGCCCTAAGCAGAATAAACACAGATTACACTATACAAAGACACATCATAATCAAATTGTAGGGAAACTGTTATATTAACAATATTCAAGGCCATCCAGGCATGGTTGTGCATGCCTATATCCACAGCACTTTAAGAGGATGAAGCAAGATTACAAGTTTGAATCCAACCTAGGTAACAAGATCCTCTGTCTCAAAAGAAATTGAAAGCAGTGGAGATGCAGTCCAGTGCTAAGTACCCACTTCACACACACACACACACACACACACACACACACACACACACACGGTAAACCTTAAAAGTGGTCAGAAGAGGGAAAATATAAAACAAAACAAAAACTTTGCCTTTTACAATTTCTCAAAACTATAATTCTTTCAATTACTGAAGAATCCCTTATAAAGAATTCTTTGTGATTATTTCCTTCATATATGATATAGTGATACAAATGTTGATAAAGTTTATATATAATCATACTAATTTTTACCTTTTTTTTAACTCTAACTGAATTCCATACAATGGGATTCAAAAGTGGGTAGAATACTAGAGTGGAAGACAGGATATCTGAGTGCATTTCTAAATAAATTCTATCACCAGGAGAACATGTACGTCTGCTTTTAAGAGGCAGGGTTTCAGTCATATTTCATTATGTAACCCAGGCTGCCTCAAACTCAAAATACTCTATCTCAGTGTTCAGAGTACTGACAGTAAAGGTATGTGCAACCATGCCTTGCTATTTCTATTTTTTTCTTAAAGCCAATAGGTAACAATAAAGGGAGATGGGCAGGAGCAAATACAGTATAGAAACTTCAGAACAGATCTGAATTCCTTACTACTTTAGCTTGTAAAATGCTTAAAGAACCTGAAACTGCTTTATTGCAGTCTTCATTTAACAAAATGCTATAGTTTTAAAACGTGTCAAAATTGAAATCCTCAATGCAACAATGTTGGGAGGTAGGACCTAATAAGAAATGACAATATCACAAGAGCTCTGCACTCCTGAATGAATTAATGGAGGGTGGGCTACCAAGAGAATAGGTTCCCATTGAGCCACCTTGTACCTTGTCTCTGTTCCTTTGCCCTTCACCACATTATCCCAAAGTATGAAGTCCCTTTCAGATGCCAACATATGACTACTAGATGTCCCAGCCTCTGATACTGAAAAACAAATTTACTTTCTTTATAACTTACCCAATAGATGGTGATTTTGTTTCAGAAGCAGAAAACAGGACACAAAGCAATAATTAAAAGTACTACCATTCATTTCTAATGTTCTTTTTAAGGATCGCAATGCAACTACCACTACCTGAATAAAACAGACCCCAGTATGCCCACTATTCAATATTGTTATTGTAATGTTTTAAGATGCAAAGGTATACTTAGAAACTTTTTCAACTGATCAGTAAAATATACACAATGTGTTCAATAATTCTATATTTAATGGCTTAAGAATTAAAAGTAAAAAAAATTAAAGTAATAAAAAGATACATTATAAACAATTCTATGATTTTATTTAAAAAATGGAACAGAAGTTAGTGATAATCTACACATAGAAATATTTACCTCTGGAACATAGCTCAAATGCAAAACTCAGTGTACTTGTAAGTATTAAGATACTAGTTAAGTTCTAAAGGTCCAAAACCAGTAAAATTGGCTAAATCAAATCTCTTACCTAATATCTTCTGATAGGAAAGAGCAATCACTAGCTTCATAACTATACACAATAGATCCCGTGAATTCTAAGAAGGAGAGATCATCTTCAAAAACACTCTTCTGAATACGTGACTTGAGCTAAACAAATGCAAAATAAAGTAAAATTTATATTAATAATGTTTGCTAGAATAATAAAGCTCATTGGCATATTTGTTACTTCTATATTGTATCGATTAATGCTTTTAAGACTAATAAATTCAAGGTCAATTTTAAAAAAGCTAAAGCCATCCTACTACAAAATAATGCTCCCTAATAAATATATTTTCAAACTTCTAATCCTGTTTTCATTAAAGCATTTACTTAACTCAGGAATGTTTTTCAGTAATTACATTAGGCATAACGTAATACTGTGGCCTTGAAATCCTGACAAGGGGCTACTAGATTTTAAATCTATGAGAACTTAAGGCTTACCCAAAAAAATCACCACTGTTGTCTAAATTAATATTTGAATTGTAACAAATTAGATCAACTATAGAAACTAGATATAAAAAGATGAACAATACAATAAGAACTCTCATTTTGTTAACCCAATTAAAATTTATTCTGTTTCAGGCGTTTAGCAAATAGATCCTGGTTAAATCACAAAACAGACATTCTGACCTACATAATGACCTGAAGTTTACAAATGAAGGCTGGCTCACTGAACTAACAAGTTTAAATTTTCCATCTGAAAGAAAAGATGTGGTATATACACATACTGTAGTACTACTCTGTCATAAAGAACAATAAACTTGAGTCATCTGTAAGAAAACAGATTTACCTGGAAATCAGTATCAAGTGAAATAACTCAGATACTCAAATAGAATATGGTTTCTCTTATCTAAGAGACCCAAAGGCAAAATAAGAGAGATAATAGGAAGTGGGGAAGAAGAGTGGGAAGGAGAGCAAGAGATGGAGGGAGATGGGATTGAAGAAGGGAAATAGGATGGAAAAAGAAAGGGGCTGAAAATAAATTAGGATGTGTTATGTGCATGTGCCAACTCTCCATGGGGAACATAATATTTACATACTTTAAACATGTACTGTATTAATAAATTTTTAAAAAGTAGTAAATGAACACTACACCTTTTTTCCTTCCACAGTATATCCTTTATTCTGCAGTGACATCCATTCCGGAATTTTCCGCTGTTGGGAACTTGTTTCCGATGTTTTCTCATTCATCTTTAAAATGACTTTATTGCAAAGAAAAAAAAAAAAAAAAAAGACATTATGAAATAAATGAAACAAATGTTTGAGAGACAACTCAGAAATAGCCCTATCCATATAATTTAAAACCAAACACAACTAAGGTAAGTTATGATAATTAGTCCTAAAAAGTTTAGTGGCTGGAATCACAAAAGAATCCATAAGATTCTAGATCTAAATTCCACTAATACATCTTCTTTTGAAACAAACTGGCTTGCTCTGAGTTCCAAGGTTCTACTAATTGCAAAATTTTATTATTCATTTAATAATCTCAAGGAATTAACTATCTTATAACAGAGACTACTTGGATATATAAGGCATTAAAATTTTTTGCTATCTTTAAATTTCTATATGATTACTATCTGTCCTAAATAAACTCAGTGAAACTGTTAAATTTATTCAAAGTCTACTTAAAGATCTGATTTCCAAGACAGATAGTAGCTCTTCTATATTAAGGATTTTTTAGTTATACTAGTGACCTATTTATGTTCAGGTTCCCCTAAAAACAAAGAATTTCTTAAAGAATTTTCTAAAAATCTTTTGTTGGTTTTGAGGATATTCTGCAAGGTAAACAACACTTCAAATAAAGTTAAACAAAAAGGAATCCTTTTACACTGTTCATGGAAGCAAAGACTGGTACAACCACTGTGGAAATCAGTACAGAGATTCCTTTAAAAACTAGGCTGGAGTCCCCATTTGACCCAACTATTGCCCATTTGGCTATCTTTCCAGAAGAATTTAAAAATATCATGCCACAGTGATATACGTACACCATGTTGTTGGGGTATTTTTTGTGCACCATATTTATAGCAGCACAATTGTAATAGCAAAATCTTGCGAACAATTCAAATGCCCATCAACTTAGGAATGAATACAAAATATGCAGGATTCTTTTAATATAATGAACTATTACTCAGCCATAAAGAAAGATTAACCTGTAGTTTGTTTGGGTTTTTTGCAGTACTGGGGATTGAACTCAGGACCTTCTACTTGCCAGTCAAGCACTTATTCTACTGAGCTATCTCCCCCGGCCCTAAACTGGAAACTTTTATAGCTAAATGGAGAAAACTTAAGACAATATTCACAAGTGGAATAAATCAGACTCATATGTATAAACGTCATATTGGTTCAACTACTGTAAGCCAATGCAATTGTAAAGTCATAGGTATGTTGAGTGACTTATTTACTTTTAGTACCTAACAAATTGTCACAACTTCAAATATCACATAAAGTAATTTTACATTAATAACCAACTAAAATAAAGTATAAACAGAACCATTAAAATGCTAGCAACAGGGGAAAAAGATAGTCTCTCTCTCTCTGCTGTCATAGTGAGAAGCTGCAAGGCCCATAAAAAGTAACATGAAAAAGATAAAAGCCTCTCTCTTTTTGCTGTGTCATATGAGAAGCTGCACCACACGTAAAACAGTAACATGACTGAATTCATGGCACAGAAGCTTGCTCAGCAACTGAATTGCACTATCTAACTACATAATTCAGTACTTTTAATGAATTCTGTAAGTAGCTACAGCCAGTCAGCTAAAATCAACCACATAAAAACTGGGAAACTGCAGAGAAAATTTTCAAGTAAGTCAGTTTATAACTTGCTTAGGCTATTTTTCCTTTTATATTTATTAGTGTTACTTCAAATGACCTGAGATGAAATTTTATAGGATTCATTATTAAGTGAATGTTGATGGTTGCCTAGCCAGCATCTGTTCTACTCTGGACCCTCTTTACAGTATCAATAAATTCAACTCAGATTATTAATGCGGCCAGTTCCCACGATGACAATATGCCTTAAGGAAACTATCCCACTCCCAATGCCCATGGCAGACCCATGACCTGAAGGTAAAGCATTCCCCTCTGCCACACTGATGACTCAGAAACTCAGTCCTGTGCCCATAGCAGTCTCCTGAATTTGGTTTAAGAATAAAATACATGAGGTGAGTATGATGTCACATGCCTATAATCCCAGCATTCTAAGAAGCTGAGGCAGGAGAACCACAAGTCAAAGCCAGCCTGGGAAAGTTAGCAACTGAGCAAGGCCCTGTCTCAAAATAAAAAAGGGCTGGGAATGTAGTTCAATGTGAAGGCCCTGGTTCTATCTTCAGTAATGGAGAAAAGGATAAAATCCATGACACATGATTTCATTCAGACCAATGAGACATAAGTTTTAGGAAGATGTCTGTGAACTATACTGTCTTGCTCTATTAGAAACTACCAGGACAAGACTCTAAAATGTGAAACCCAGGTCTTCTAGAACCATTCTGCCAACAGATAGAAGTCAGCTTGAGGATAAAGCCAAAACACAGAAGGCACAGATGAGAAATAAAGTCACAATGAACTAAACCAGTCCAATTCAACCCTATCTCAGCTTTCAATTTTCATTTTAATAATAAGTTCCTTTTTGAGGGGTGGTTACCAGGGATAGAACACAGGAACACTTTATCTCTAAACTACATCCTCAGCCTCTTTTTAAAAATTTTATTTTGAGACAATCTAGCCAAGTTGTCTAGAATGGCCACAAATTTAAGAATCCTCCTGCCTTAGCCTCACAAAGAGCTATAATTATAGGTGGAAGTCTTTATATCTTTTGCCTATTTCAATCAAATTATCTACTCTTGCATTCTAATTCGTACACAAATACAACAGAAAATCAAGTAATAATATTATTTTTTTCCTTTCCTTAGTCCCTTATCTTAAATAAAAATAAATTTGGATAATCAAACAGACAAAATAAAGTACATAAGATAAAACACAATGATAGATCAACAGAATAAGTACCTGCCTGGCTGGTACAAGGTCCTTAGTTCAATCCCCGGTACCAGAAAAAATAAGACACAATGAAGTACACAGTAAAAAGTTTCATAACTTCAAAAATAGATAGTTTCAAAACTTTTAGAATCAGAATAAGAATCAAAATAATATATAAGGGCTGGAGATGTAGCTCAGTGGTAGATTATTTGCCTAGCATGTACAAAGTCCTGGCTTTGATCCACAGCACACCCTCCTCCCAAAAAAAACAGTGGGCAGCAAAATAACACCTTCATAGCAATTTGACATAAAGTTTTAATTTTTCTTTACAGAGGTGATGTGACTTTCCAGGAGGAGAAAATGCTGACATTACATTTACAAAAGTTGAGGGTGCTTTCATAGATACCACCCCTAAATTTCAAGGTAGCTAAACCTATTTTTTGAAGATTTAAAGGCTTGTTCATCCTACAGATGTAGCTATTGATGCATACTTCAAAACACAGTGTCTGAATTGTGGTGGTCCTGATTTATAGGATTTCTTAATTAGAAATGATTGCTAACTTTAAAAAAAAAAAGTTATGTTTGAAACACAAAGCCCTGCATTTGGGTTGAAATTAAATTTTACAAAACCATTTTTTAGTATGAAAGGAGGAGGGAAAAAAAGAATGAAGACTAAGGGGAAAAAAGACAATTACTATACAGCTGTGTCTCCAAGCAAAAATTTATTCAATAAACTTTCATTTAAAAAAGTATACATAATTTCTCAGAGGGGGCGACTTTATTTAACATAAACAATGATGGAAAATTAGCAATTTTACACTTGTGTACTTCAAAGAAGGACAAAAGTTCTGTTCCTGGCCAGTGGTGATAAACCTATGGGACATGAGCCAGAGCCAGCTGTCTGTTATCACTAAAAGCTCTGAAAGGTCTGCCACCAAACCTTTGTTTTAGGCAAATTAGCTTTCCCTTGTAGTTTAGTCACTCTGTTTCATGAATGAACAGAGGAAATGTCAATAACAGTAAGCGACCTCACATTTCACATCAAAACTTCCAAGAAGACCTGCAAAACTCTGACACTTTTTCTGATAATTTGTATTAGTCCTACCATGGACTAAGAAAATCCCATACCTTGAGCTTCTTGGTTTCAAGAGCTAAAGAATCTCTGCTATCGCCTGAATAATACATATAAAACTAACAGGAGAAGGGACTGCTGCATAAAAATGCAGAAGCAGAAACACTGAATTCAGAAATGAAGGCTTGAAACAGACTCAGAAGACTGTTGCACATATTTACTGAAGACAAAAACTGCTCTAACTTATTTCCCTCTTCAAAAATTGCTCAAAATACATCGTTCTTATTATATTAAATACTTTACTAAAAGAAAGAGAAAATTATCTTTAAAACAAGCTGATTGCTATACTTTACCAAAGACTTACAATTGACCTGGAATTGTGGTGCAAATTTGTAATCACAACATTCTGGGAGGCTGAGGCAGGAGGATAACAAATTGGAGCCCGGCCTGGGCAACTCAGAGACCCACTGAGATCTCTCAAAATAAAAAAACAGAAAGAAAAATTCTGAGGAGCAGTTCAGTACTAATGCTCAGCATTCAATCCCCAGTACTCCCCTGCTGGGGAGGAGGTTCTCAGGGTGTCTCTTTGAGGGTGAATATTTTGATCTATGTACTTAACAAGTAACCACATTCAAGATAAGCATGCCCAAAATAAGCACTTTCTATACATAAAAATCAAATACAAATATACCCAAATATAAGTCACATATTTATATCTAAAATACCTAGGAATTAAAATAACAAGGACAACTAGAAGTTTTTGCAAAGACATCAAAAAGAACTGGAAAAGACAATGCAATGCTCCTGGATGGCTAGATTCAAAAACTGCAAATATTAAGTCAATCCCCTCAATAAATCAATACTATACAAGAAAAACAGTCAGCAGGATTTTTCAGTGAACCACACAAGTTGATATTAAGTTCAATGGTAGGACAAAATACTAAAAAGCAATATATTATTTTTAAACAAACAAGAAGAAATGTTCTGCTAAATATGAAATGGTACTAAACTAATTAATACAGTGTGGAATTGGTGTAGAACTAGAGAAGGAAATGAATAGAACAAAACATATATCTACTTCTGTATAAAGGAAAGTCTAATGATTCCTCAAATGCTCTATTTGTCTTATTTTTCTCATTGCTGAGACAAAATACATGACACCTGAAGTTAAAGCAGGAAAAGTTCATTTAGCTCACAGTTTCCAGAGATTTCAGTCCTTAATTGGCTGGCTCCAAGGCAGGATGGCCTTGGAACAAAATTCATTGCAGTGGAAGACAGCAAAGTAACAAGAGCACAAGTTAGGCCTCTTTCTGTACCTTATGTTGTATTCCTCTTGTTTTACCTGCTTTTCCCAATAATTTATTCTCAAAAAAAAAAAAAAAAATGACAAAGCTAATTCTCTTTTAAAGATAGCTGAATTTAAAGCATTATATACTGTAAGTGACATTTATCCCAAAAACAAGGATAGCTAAGAAAATCAACTGAATGTATCACATTAACAAAATGAAGTAAAAAATACATGATCATCCCAACTGATAGAGAAAAGGTATATAACAAAATCCAATGCTCTTTCATAATCAAAAGGCAACCACTCAGAAAACAAGAACAAAAGGAAATTTCAACATGATAAACTTATTTAAAAAAAAACAAACCCACAGTTAATATATCCTGAAAGACTAAAAGTCTTCTTAAAATCAGGAGCATGAAAGGATACTTACCTTTAAAACTGCTATTTGACATTATAGTGAAAATTCTACCCCAAGAAACTAGACATAAAAAATAAAAAGCATTTAAATTGGAAAGAAGTAACACTATCTCTATCCACAGTTGACATGATCCTAATATATAAATACCCTAATGAATCCACAAGAAAGCTACTGAATCTAATAAATAAGTTCAACAAATTTGCAGGGTAAAAGACCAACAAAGGAAAATCAACTCTGTTTTTATACACCAAAAACAAATACTCTGTAAGGAAATTAAAGTAGCAGTTTCATTAAAAACAATACTTATGAGAAGAAAATACCAAGAAATAAATTCTACCAAGAAAGTAGAAAACTTGTACACAACAAACCATGAATTGCTGCAGAAGTAAATTAAAAGCACTAATAAATGTAAAATTATCCATTTATAGAAAAATTTACCATTGCTAAGAAACCCAAAACTTATCCACAGATAAGAATACGCCCATGAAAGTCCAACAGTCATTTCTTAAGTAGAAAGACAATCTTCACATCAAACAAAATTGTAAGAATCCCACAGGGTCACAAGTGGAATTTACAAATCTGACAAAAGCTGTTCGAAATAACAATTTCGTTCTTAAACCTCTGGATTCCCCGCCATAACCACCTTATCCACCTATTGCTAAAATAAAGTGTTGTGGCTTCCCTGGCAAGCGTAAAGCCCTGAGTTCAATCCCCAGTTCCATCAAAAAAATAAAATAAAGTATTGTCTTGATGCCTACTGTATATTTAAAAATAATTTTTTATCAAAAACAAGTCAATTCCTAGCTATACCCAAAAGAATTTAAAAAGGGGAGAAAAACATGATAAGTGTGATGTGATATGTGTATGTATTAAACCACCAAGATGAATATAGCCACTATGTATCACAAATCTGTACTAAAAAAAAAAAAAAGAAGAAGAATTGAAAAGGACCTCAAATTGCTACCTCTTGGAGTGAAAAGTTTAGGAAATAATGCACATGTGTAGCTCAGTGGCAAAGCCCAGGCTCGGCTCTAGGTTCAAGCCCCAGCGTCAAGAAAAAAAAAAAATTTAATTGAAAGTAGTAGTGACAGTTGCACAAGATGGTGAGTGTATTTAATGCCTCCAATTGCACCCTCAAGTTGGTTAAGTTGGCAAATTCTGCCATGCACGTTTCAGCACAATGTTTAAAAGATAATTCAGACATTTTCTCTTTCAGTGCCCCAATAGCTTTTCATCTTCAGAATGAAGAGCAAGCCCTACACAATCTCTCTCCTGCTCTGTCCTATATGACCTTCTCTCTTCTGGTTCTTGCCACACTCTAGCTTACTGGCCTCTTAGGATGACCTCTGAATATAATAAACAGTCACTCTCAGGACTCTGTACTTTCTTTTCCCTTGGATGACCATAAGGTAATCTCTCACTCTGAATTCAATTAATAAAAATTACCTTCTCAGAGAGATCTCCGCTGACCACCTGTAAAACTACAGCTCCCATCTCCTGGCACTCTTCACTCCCTCCTCATTATTCTCCATAGGATTTTCATCTCTGACTGACATGTGCCACATGTTTGACTTCTTGCCTGTCTCTTTCCACTAAAATGTAAGATCTAAAGGCAAAAAGATCTGTTTCATTCACTGTTGGTATTTCTAGTGCCTAGAAGCAGTTAAATTTATTAACACAGGAGGGACTGGGGATATAGTTCAGTGATAAAGCACTTGCCTAACAGGCAGGAGGACCTAGGTTTAATCCCTAGCAGTTGGAAAGGATTGGGGTGGGGGACGGTAGTCAAGAGGGTCATAATCTTGATCTGCACTGACCATCCCAACCTCCAACAACTTTTATGTAGTATATAGTCCATGAACATACGAAGTCTAAATTACTCTGATTTTCAGACTCCTTCATTAGCATCCTAAGGACCTTTTTACACTTTTTAACTTAGAGTAGTACAAAATTTTACACATCAAACCTATCCAGAAAACAACCGGCATACAACCAGAAAAAAGTCATCAAATATAGAATGATTTGAACTCAAGACATCTAACATAACTTCCTAAATGAGAGATAGCAGGTTATTTCCCTTGACTTTGTTATGTGAACATGGAGTGGATGGGGCTCGGTAATAACAAAAGCCTTAGAAGACAGCTCCTAGGAGCATTCTATAGACTACTAATCAGAGGAGCGAGCGGTAAACTCACTACGAACAGACGCTCCGAGGCCTGCCTGCGATCCGGGGGTCTTTTTCCTCACAGAGGAGGAAGGGATGGACCCTTTCCCTAAGGGATGGACCCTTTCCCTAAGGAATGTCCCAAACACAGCCCGGGCTGCCTCCGCGTACCTGTCGCCCGTAAGTGTGAGAAGCTGAGAATGAGGTACCCCAGAAGACGGAGGGAACACGAGGGGGAAGAACACGTTACCTGGGAAGAACACGTTACCACGTCAACTGGTCTTCTCCGTCAGCTGGAGCACGCCAGGCGCTAAATCCACCAACTTTATTTCCGCGCTCAGACAAAGGTTACTCAGACGCTCCACCGGCGCATACTGTACACCTCAACTCTGGGAGACAGCCCTGCCCCCTTCCCGGTCCCGCCCCGGAGGACGCGTGCGCAGACGTGGGCGGCCGCTGAGCACTTCGGGAAATGTAGTCTCCTTACAGGTGCCGGTGAGCCGCCAGAGTCCCGGCAGAATCCCCTCAAGTCAAAGCCCTCCTAACCAACGGCCCTTAATCCCATTTTCACACCTGTCCAGTCACCTCGCACGCACTCTGCGTCCCTACGCGGTGGGGTTCGGTAAGAGAGCGCTCTGAGGTAGAGCGCGAGACGCCCCTCTTCCCAAAGCCCGCTGCGCTGGGGAGGCGGGGTCCACCGCCCGTCCCCCGCCGTCAGCTCCCCGCCTTCCCCTCCCCCGGCGGGTGTCGGGCCGGTGCCCGAATCTAGGCAGCGGCCGCAGGAGGGGCGGCGGCGGCGGTGGGCGCCGCAGGCGATGCCCCTGCCCCGCGGCTCCGGCGGGGGTCAGTGCGAGCGGCGGCGGCGAGGGAGGAGGCGGGGGAGGAGGCGGGGGGCGGCGGCTGCGGCAGAGGGGCCGAGAGCTGGCGGCGGCGGCGGTGGTCGCGAAGGGCATCGGCGGCGGCGGTGATGGCAGAGATGATGTGAGTGCCGGCTGGCCGGAGACCCCAGGACTGCCGAGCCCGAGGCGGGCTGTCAGGCGGCTTGCGGGAGCGGGAACGGGAGGCCGGGCGGCGGAGGGATGCTGCGTACGCGGTGCAGAGCCGGGAGCAACGCCGCCGCCGAGGTCCGGCGGAGGCCGGAGCCTCGCGAGCCCGGCGGGTGAGAGGGTCCCGGGGCCGAGGTGGAGGCGGCGCAGGCCGAGGGGCGTCTGCGATTGTTCTCAACACCCCTCCCCCACCCCGCCCCGTGTGTCTGTTTGTCACTTGCAGCTGAAGATGGAAGGAGCCAGGCGAAGGGGAGGCGGCGGCGGCCGCGGCCGCGGAGGCAAGAATGTAGGGGGCTCTGGCCTAAGCAAGAGTAGACTCTATCCCCAGGCCCAGCACTCCCACTACCCCCAATTCGCCGCCTCAGCCACCCCTAATCAGTCTGGGGGCGCAACCGAAATCCAAGAACTGGCCTCCAAACGAGTGGACATCCAGAAAAAGAGGTTCTACCTAGACGTGAAGCAAAGCTCGCGGGGAAGGTTCCTGAAGATAGCTGAAGTCTGGATAGGGAGAGGCCGGCAAGACAATATCAGAAAGAGTAAACTGACCCTCTCCCTATCTGTGGCCGCGGAGCTGAAGGACTGTCTAGGGGACTTTATCGAGCATTACGCCCACCTGGGCCTGAAAGGCCACAGGCAAGAACATAGCCACAGCAAAGAGCAAGGCTCTAGGAGGAGGCAGAAGCACTCGGCACCTTCCCCACCAGTCTCAGTGGGATCCGAAGAGCATCCACACAGTGTCCTCAAAACAGACTATATAGAGAGGGACAATAGGAAATATTACCTAGACCTAAAGGAAAATCAGCGTGGTCGCTTCCTAAGGATTAGACAAACCATGATGCGGGGGACTGGCATGATAGGTTACTTTGGCCACACTTTGGGCCAAGAGCAGACTATTGTCCTCCCTGCACAAGGAATGATTGAGTTTCGTGATGCCTTGGTTCAGCTGATTGAAGACTATGGTGAAGGAGACATAGAAGAACGAAGAGGTGGAGACGATGACCCACTTGAACTCCCAGAGGGGACTTCTTTCAGAGTGGACAATAAAAGGTTCTACTTTGATGTGGGCTCTAATAAATATGGAATATTCCTGAAGGTAAGTGAGGTGAGGCCGCCTTACCGTAATACTATTACTGTTCCATTCAAAGCTTGGACAAGGTTTGGGGAGAATTTTATCAAGTATGAAGAAGAGATGAGGAAAATTTGCAACAGCCATAAAGAAAAGAGAATGGATGGCAGAAGGGCCAGTGGTGAAGAACAAGAATGCCTCGACTAGAGTGAAATTGAACTCCATCAGGCAAAATTTAAAATCATAAATTGGCTAAAAGTACTGATCCATAATCATTTGAAGAAGTCCCCCCTTTTTTGGCCCTTTGTTATTAGTAATACCTCTTAGTAGTTTATACTTCAAGAAGTCTGATTTTCATGTTCTGTTATACATAGATCACTATAATTATTATGGGAATTCCAGCCTTCCCAGTTTAGCTGTTTCAACTGCTCCAGACTATTGAAGTATGCAAATCAGCACAAAATGTGACATTTGACCTTCTGAATACTATAACTAAGATTTACATTGCACTGTGATTTAATTCTGAAAAAAGATACACTTAATGTGGGAGTATGAATTTCTACTTAACAATTTCCCAAATAAGTATTTCATTATTACTACATGAAAAGCTGCTAAGCATACCTGTAGGACAGTTACCAGAGAAACAGAAATTGACCACAAGTATAATAGTAATACTATAAGAATACAAGTAGAAGTATGTTATCCATTGCATAACTGAATATTAAATGGTGTAGGGGTCAAAGGGATGAAATCTTATTAGATAATTAAATTTTAAAGATGAATCGTCATAATATTTCTTAATCTAGTATTCTATAATTTCATGTTGTGGTAACCCTACAGTTTATAGTTACCATATCAAAGCCATGAGAAAATTTTAAGTGGTTATTCTAAGCTACTTACAACCCCATCTTCACTTCAGTTTACTGTATTATATATTTTTGTTGACTTTCCAAAGTTTTAGGAATTACTTTTGTGTCACTTTTGAGTGGGAAGCTTCATCCAATGGCTTTGCTATGGGAATCTTGGTGTTTTAGCATTTCATGCAAATTTAAAGATTGTGATAAATTTTTCCCTAAAATATAAAATGGATTTAAGGTGTTATATTTTACATTTCTTCTTCTTCACAGTTTCAGAGGGGTTGGTGCACCAATTAATTGATATAAAAATACATCTGTAATATATTTTAGTAGCACTTTTGCAGTTGGTACCCATAAAACAGTGTGAGACTTCCAACATAAACATGACTTTTACAGGTATTTTAATTCCAGAATGAAAAAAATTCCTAAAAGCATTTAGAATACAAATTTTCAGACTGGGAAAAATATTTGAAGATAGTATTGAATGTAAGCATATTCAAAAGGAAAATTCAGGATTTCTCCAAGGTGCTCTTTATACTTAAAGAGGTTTACTTTACATAAGATTTATCCGTTTACCTGTATTTAAAAATTACTTTCCAGAAAGTGCCACATCAACTTTTCAACACCTAAGCAATTTTTTAAACAAGCGGATATAGTATATATGTGTACCAACCCACACTGTATTAACTGACTAAACTTTCATCTGTTAAGCTATATTTTATTCTGAACGAAGTGATTGTCTTTTATCTTGACTTTATTTACCTCCCATACATTAAGAGCATATAATCATGTTTAAGAGCCAGAGCACTGATTTCAATGCCCAAATATAGCTCACTGATGAGAGCTGGCTGCACCAATTGGGATCAGAATGTAGCTCTTCTTTGGTAGACTATAAGTAATTATTTAAATATTATTTAAATTTTCCCTTCAGAAATTTGTCCCTAGATAATATCCCTAAAAAAAAAAAAAACCTTTGTTATGAAATAAGAAAGTTAATTTCCATGATTTATATTGCTTAAGAACAGATGATCAGTAACCCAGACATATATACTGGTGTTGGTTTGCGGATTATGTTTCACATTTCCTCAAGTAGTATGATGGAATCTCAGTTCATTATAGTGTGGACCATCTGGATCACTATGGAACAACTGAAGGTTAGAAGATAATATTAATACTAGAGCTAATAGCACTTGGTGGGTGTTCAGACTATAAAAGTAGCAAAGATTTTTTAACAATCCTAACTGTAAAATAACATAACAATGTAGGCTTGCTAAAAGGTAGTTTTTGGTATATGAAGGAGTGATGTGCACTTGAATTACTGTACTACTGATTGTTATTGCTGCCCATCATAGTGCCTATTAATAACCTGTCAGATTTTAGCAAACTGGAGCTGTGAATATTCCAGTGTTCAATTGTTCCTATCACTATTGCTATGAGTGTACACTTAAAGCCTTCCTTTTTTAAATATTTATATCCATTAATACTATATGATTTGTTTTTTGGCTTTTAGTCTGATAAAATTTGTGTGTGTGTGTGTATACATGCACACACACACAATACTGTATCAGACTTAAAATTAAGTCTTTAATTCATTGTATATAATATTGTTAGTTTAATTTTGCATTATTTAAGTAAAAACTTAGTTAAGCAGCCAAATTTTTACCTTGTATGTATACTACAAAGTTTTTACTATCTCAAAGCTACAGATTGGATAGATGCATATAAACCAGAAAATGAATATACTCCAAAATTAAGGCTTCTACCAATCCTTTTGTTTTACCTTTTCATAGTAATGTATTCATTGAAAAATATGATACTATGATTTTTGATACTTAAGATTTTCTAGAATTCATTAGCCATAAGTAAGTATGATCCAGTTCAAAGCTCTGGTATTAGGACATGTATTGCCATGTATCTTATGAAATAAGCTACTATTCTTATCTGTGCAATATATATTTTATCACCACTTGTAACATAAATGAAGCTGCAAGTGTACATGATATTCTTCAAAATATCAGGATCCTTGCGTGGGAGACATTAATTTCTTAAGGCAACTGGATATTAGAAGTAAAAAATGAGCATTGAAGTTAGTAACCAAAATAACTAGTTCACTGTATAATGCTAAAACTGATAATGTTTGCACATAATAATCCAAGCATAATGTGGTACAGATTCAAACTGTAATAATATAAGCTAATAGTATGAAATTTGGAAACGGGTTCTTCATAATAGTTGGCAGTATGCTCCTAGCAATTAAAAGCAGCACTAATCTGTTGCTTATATGCAAAAGATGCAATGTATTATAAAGGTATTAAAGTTCTGCCACATTTTATAATTTTCCTTTTTAAAGCCCCAAACTGCCATGTCCCTTAAACTTGAGTCAAACACAAGCTTATTTGCACTAAAGAGCATGGCCAAAAAGATAAATGACAGGGTGGAAAAGCTAGTTGGAACCTTTTGGAATAATTGGTTCTAATGAGAGAATTTCACATTTGTCTATTTGAAAGCTATATGGTCCAGGCAGACAATCTGTCAGTTCACTAATTTAATAATGCACTTTACCTTTTGTATATAGGAGATGTACATTCATGTCCCTTGGCAGGTGGGATGTGTTTCAGTAACTGTATAGTTAGAATCTGTAGGGTGATCGCTTGCATGTATATGTTTGTGTTGGGAGTGTTGTTGGTAACAGCTTTCCATTAAATCAGTGAAATAGAGAAGGGTAGAAGATGCATTTGAAACAAATCCCAATGCATTTAACAATGAATTTTAGACTTCATATTTATATTTTTAAGGATTAGAATAAATCTTAAAACCTATTTCTAATCCAAGTGAGTATTGCATTTGACACTTTATCTACTTGAAACTCTTCATAGAACTCTGAAAGTTAATTTTGCCAATTTATCCAGATAAAATAATTTTTAATGACTCTTCATTGTTGTCATATGTTTAAATAACAGGAAGCAAGTACATAATAATGTACTAGAATTAAGCATGATTAGCTGATATTTTTAAATATCCAGATTAAAGAAATAAAATTTCAAGTTAAGGAAACTCAACAAGCCTACTAAGTTACTAAAATTAATTAATTATTTATTTCAAAATTTGTGTAAGTACCAACTAAAAGGGGCATTGGGGGATTTAGTGTATCCTTCCATCCTAAAGAATTCCTGAGATGTACATTTTAAAATTACATAATTGTTATTTAATAATAGGTTGTATGTATTTTACTGAGAAACACTGTGTATTAACAATTCATTGAGAGTGTGCTATATTTACTGCATTCATTTTATATCTATAGATAAGAATACATTATATATAGTCATACTATCTTAATATGATTATGTATTTATATTGTAATTTTGAAAATATTTTCAGTAAAATAAACATTTATCTAAGCTGCACAATTTGAAGAGGATGAAATTAGAGTCTACCCTCAGATAATCATTTTTATAAGCAGCTGCCATTCAAAGCTTGTGTATGTATTGTCATTTCTTTAAATTTTGTTTTAGTTATTTTGATATTTGATAAGACTTAATTTGAATTTTTAAGTGGTTTTCTGAAAATAATTTATTCATGTGTAAGTTTTTTTTTTCCTGATTATTTCCAAATGTCCTTAATTAAAACTAGCTATGAAATCCTATTCCAGGATTTTTGTGAAGGCTTTGCTTAGTCACCACTTAGTTTGAAGTCTGTCTTTACCAAAATACTAAACATCTTCTGCAGGGTGTTATAACAGTGATTCTAAAACTATAGAATACTGCAAGAGTAATATCTATTATTGCCAAGTATAAATCTTAAAATCCTACTGAAGTTTGCTTAAATATTTCCTGACTTACATAGAGATATGGTGACTAATGATTAGCCCATCAGAGGAAGAGAATAAAGATGTTAGCATGCTGTTTAGACAATCCGCAGTTCACAATACTGTAGTAATGGAGTACAGGAAAGATGTGTTTCCCAATTAAATGTTATATGAAAATTGAAATTTTAGCTCATAGCAACTGTCATAAAATATGCCCAAATTTATATAGATAGATCTTAGAAAAATAATGTTAGTATATTTTCTTGTATAATGGAAAAAAATCAAACTATGTTCTACTTTGACATAACATTTTAAATTTATTTTAGTAGTGGGGTTTTAATATTGTTGAATAGGGAAAAAATATATATAGTACAATATTTACACATGGTTAGACAGTGAAAAGTAGCAACCAATGTTATCAATTCTTGTGTATCCCTCCAGGGTTATCTTGCTTATACAAACATATATGTATGTACATTTATTCTTTTTAAACATATAAATGAAAACATGTACACTTTACTATATGTAATAGTATCAATTTTAGATCTGGCATTTAAGGTATTTTTTTTCTTTTTACATACTTAAATATCATACATAATATACCATTTAATTTAGCTGTATTACACCAAGAGAATAGCAAAGAAATTTTGAATGAATCCCATTGGTATTTACTTAAAGTTTTGTATATGTTAATTTTTCTAATGTATAAATGTTTAGTTGTTCCTACTAATTTCCTTTCCCTGTTCTTCCTAATCATTTTACCTTTCTTCATTCCTTGTCTTTAAGTAAGAAAGTTTAAGAGTGACAGCATATTAAATAATTTAACCAAGTGTTACTTTAAATTAACTATGTTCTCTAATGGAAAACATCCATATTCAAAAGCTTTAACAAATTATAACTTGATTTTTATAAATTTTATTACTGTTTCTATCCAAAGACCTTGTTAGTATAAGAACAAAATAATATTAGGGATATAGTAAAAGATTATATTATGACTTTGTTGAAGTGTTTTGATTTATTACACGAAGGTTTTATGATATGAAGAATGTATGGTTTATTTAATAACTTCATCAAATACAAGTCTACTCAAACAGGTAACACTGACCCTAATTGTTGAATGCATTAATTTCTTACTGAAGAGCCCAGAGTCTCTCTGAAGTTCTTAGGATCAGGACATACTGTGATGATGGGGGACAGTAAAACTCAGGAGGCAAAGAGGTTCCAAGTACCACTAAAACTTTTCCAATTCTCTGCTGGAAGAATATAGTAAAAGAAATGCTAAATATGATTATTTTAAAACAAAGTTAGTGTTACTACTATTTCTGCAAATATGACCAAAAATAATAATTCCCTTCTCTCCCAAAAATCATATTATCTTTTTATTCTCATCAAATATACAATGTAAAATCACTTTTCTGTTGACTACCAAGAAAAAATTATTATCTGAAAACTTTTAAGATTCCATATTTCAACTCTTCAGTTTTATGAGGTAAAACAAGGACAGAAAGGCACAGTGTAGTTAAAAACATGTTTTAAACTATGTAGGTAAGGAAGAATGTTTCAGAGGATTGGTATCTACAAATTTTATGAAAATGTTATGACACAGAAATTTAAAACTGTTTTAAACTTTATGAGAATATCTCCATGTTTAATGACATTTTTGTTTGTAAATGAAAGAAATGATAGAAGACAGTATCCTCTTAAACATATTTTAAATACATAAAAGAGGTTTTTTTAGTGATGAGTAATTCATCCTTTACAGAATCTATGAAATTTATAAAGATCTTCAAATATTTATTTGTTTATGCTTAAACTGGTATGTATGTATAAAGGTCAAAAGGAAAATAAAGTCACTTCTAAGAATAAATATTTTATTTGAATTAATGCTAAAAATATTAAGAGTGCCCATCTTTAATCAAGGAGTTTCCCATGCTGGTGCCCTCTGGTAAACTTTTCCAGGTTTTGACTTCAAGTACTCCTTGTAAAAATCCTTAAATTGAAGCCAATGCATCCATCAGTAAATTGAAGCACAGTGCTACTGGTGTGGTTATTCGGTTATATGAATATGAAGAAAACAACTCATTTAAATGCAATATATTGTTAGGTGGTTTTCTAAAATTGAATAGTAGTTGTTTATCCTCTCCGTTTACATTCTTATATTTACTTTCTGCAAGAATTGTGGTATTCAATTTTTATTGTTCTAGGAAATACTAGCATTTAAAAGGAAGAAAGTAACCCCTAAGAAAAATGTTATACTATTTAAAATTTACATTTGTTCAGATTAAGTTGAGGTAAAAAGGGCTTCTGTTATTTTTTCTCTTTGTCAGCCCAATGATGATATGTCTGATTTTTCTCATTAAAATCAAATGATCTTTTATAAGAAGGTACTGTATTCAGAAAGTCTTTTATTTTTCTTAGAGAAATTGTTCTATAGATTAATAGTCTTCTGAAGGATTTTATTTATTTATTATGGGTGAGGTAAGGTTGTTAAGTACAAGTAGCAAACAGGAAAAAAGAACCAGAAAAGAAAGTAGTAGCTGATTATTTTGTACACTTACAACAAAAGATAATCAATCTAACAGAAATGAGCAAATTAAGTCACTTTCAAAATAAAACACCCACTTATTTCACCTTCAAAAAGCATTTGAGACATATAGTAATAAGATATCTAATTCTGCCAATATATGGCCTGACCCTGAATGAGTGATTTAATTTCTGTGGTGGTTTCCTCATATGGAAAATAAACAATGGTGAGTTAGAAGCTACGGCTCAATCAGTCCTACTCTACACTTTTAAAGTTCTGCAGCAGTGGAATGTGGGAAAAAAAACCACAAAGAATGCTTAAGTTGGAAAGTGTAAGAACATCTCTTTATAGTAAATGTAAATACAATAATGCAGCAACCGACAATACCCAAAAGAACAATGCAGCAGTGTCAGTTCATAACATCTGTATATTGCTTTAGCCACACAAAATAAAATTTTGTTCACTGTCCTTATTAAGATCACCATTGTATGCCTCATGATTGTCTTTAACTTCTTTAAAGAAATGTTTTATCTATACAAAGTCTCATTGTTTGGAAGGAACATTGTGTAACCATCTCATACCCTGCATAGCAAAGGAATATTAAAACTAATATCACTTCCTGATATGCTATTTGTTCCTTCTATACCCACAAATTGTGTTGCTAAATAATACACTGTAACTGTCATTGCCATGGTCCCTGAGAATCAAGTACTGCTTTTGATCCTTTTTACCTTGATTGTATTGAATAATAATGATTTCTAACAAAGAACATCAGGAAAGACACCAATCTGTGAGCAGTATGGTTTATTCTAGAGTACTGTACCTACTAGGATGTCAGAGATTAAACTTCCTAGCAGTTTGTTGTTTTAGTCTTAAGAAATTGAAGAAGTTGTTGATTGATGAAGAGAAGCAGCACCCAGGCTTTTGTCTTGAGGCATTGATTTATAACTCCCCATTCCTCCACTGGCAGTGGAGAGAACTGACAGTGTAATACCTGCTCTCCAGAACTTGCATTTGTTTCCTGTTTATTAATCAAAGACAGTGCTTAGGATAAGTCTAATTTTATGTTGATTATTCCAAAACTATCTCTGCACTTAAAATTCCATTGGTGAAACATTACATGTGCTAAAGAATCTTTAGCCTAGTAGTGGTTCACGAAATAGTAGATATATTTTAGGTTCTTGATTGTTTTACTTTTCAGTGCTGTGTGAAATCTCAGTGGGATATGAAAAAGTACCTTAATTTAGCAGTTCTTTGCTTTTGCCATTTAATGGAAATTTTCTCCCAAAACATTTCAAGCAACTTTACAAAAACAACATATCTAAATGCAAAAATTAGCCTACAAACTGAGACGACAAAATCATAGGAAAATTGTTTAACAATAAATATTTTGCACAAGCACTTGGACTTAGTACACTCATCACTTGCTAATATACTTTGATTGATGCCAAATATTTTGCCAATTTAGATTTCTAGTTGGACAAAATGTGTTGTTTATGAAATACTTCAAAAATGGTATACAATACTATAAATTAGATGTAAAAATAGAATTCTAAACTTTCATCAGTCAAAATCTTCTCTTTTCCCTTCCCATACACTGTACCTCTGTGGAAGTGGATTGATTTGTCCTGCTATGGCAACACTTCATCCTGTTTCTCAGGACTGAAGGGTCTGTAGTCTTTGTTTGTTTGTTTGTTTGTTTGTTGAAACAGGATCTCACTTTGTAGCAGGCTGGTCTTGAACTCACTATGTAGTACAAATCCTGGCTGGCCCTGAACTCACTGTGATTATCCTGCCCTCAGCCTCCCAGGTGCCAAAATTACAGGTACATGCCACTAAGCCCAGCCAGAGGTCTGTTATTCTAATTTTTCAATAAACAGTGACTCCTCAGAAAACATGTTTGACTAGCATGATTGACAGGTAGTTTCACTGAATTTGACAGTAGAACAATTTATTTTTCCTGTAGGAAATTTGTTTTTATTTTTGTTGTTTGGGGTAGGTTTTTTAAAAATCTTTTTTGAGACAAGAGTCTCACTATGCAGTTTAGGCTGGCCTCAAGCTCATTTTGTAGCCCAGGCTAGTCTAACTCATGATGATCCTCCTGCTTCTGCCTTCTGAATGTTGAGATTACAGGTGTGTGGCTTTATTTTTGTTTTTTGATGCTGGCCTTATTTTGTTTTTTGATACTGGGAATCAAACTCAAGACCTTGTGCTTGCCAGGTAGGCACTATGCCACTGAACTATTTCCCTAGCCATTAAAAAGTGATAATAAAAGGAAACGTCACTTAAGATTTATTAGTTCTAATAACTATTATTTATTGAATACCTACTCTATACTAAGAATTATACAGAGTCCCTGTTTCTTTCTTTTTTCTTTTTCTTCCTCTGGTGGTAACACTGGTTTGGGGGCCTTTTCTTGTGAATTCTAAGCAAGAGCACAAACTCAGTTCTTTCTTTTTTCAGACAAGGTCTCACTAAATTGCCCAAGTTGGACTTCAACTGCTAATCCTGCCTCAATCCCCTAAATTGCTGAAATCACACACGTGTGCTACTACTCTGCTCCTATCTATTGTACTATTTCTCAACCTCATGATGACCTCTCATCCTTGTTTGCATATAATGTTCCAGGGGCTTAGAAACTAGTTTTTTAAAACCTACTATATTTGAACTCAGATTCACATGAAAACCAACTGTGTTCATTCAATTAGGCCAACCTGGGGTTACAACATACTCTAAAACTGATCCCTGAACTCTAGTAAACTACTCCCTTGCACCTGCCACTCTAAATAAATCTCCCTTAGATTACCAGAAATTATTTTATAATTTTAATAATAAAACAAAACTTTTATAAATAAAACAAAACTCTCATCTGTTTTGTTTGTTTGTTTTTGTCAAACCAGGGACTGAATTCAGGCCCTTGCACTTGCCAGGGAAGCACTTATTCCACTGAGCCATCTCCCCGGCCCCAAACTCTCATCTGTTAATGCGAGTAAACAAGATGCATTTGTCTGAAGATTTATTCAATTGGTGAAGCTTGCTGCTAATCAATACAGTTTAATCTTTTGTATAGTTTACAGATTGAACCTCTAAACCTGATCTTTTAAATAGCTGTCAGTAATTTTTAATTTAACAAAAGTCAGTTATTCTATAGAGGCAAAGAGACAAATTACTATTCATTGTGAGCATAAATTTCATTTTCACAAACCAAAAATAACTGGGTACATTAAATTTGGGAATAAATCTTATTATTATTGAGGGTTTTATTAATCTCTCCCAACTTTTTCCTACCATCTTACTGATTTCTAACAATCTTCCTGCCACACATCATTTCATTCCTTTTCATATTTAATTACCAAGTTTCCTCTTCCTTCCCTTTGCTCCAGCAAGATAAAGTGGGTGACTGCGCCATTTAGCAATACAGTACATGTTTTTCTCATTACCGCAGGACAATAGTTTTTAAATTTCAGTGTTGTAAGAGTCTCCTGTAGGATTTGTTAAGCCACAGATTGCTGTGTCACAGCTCCAGAGTTTCCATTCAGTAGGACTGAGGGGGTAGAAAGGACCTGGACAGAGCTAACAACCCCAAGAGAGAGGGAAATGCTAATGTGGGAACTACACTAAGAACCACCTCTCCAGGCTGATGAAATTCTACCCGAGCTTCAAAAACTAATAGAAGAAAAAATTTTAGTCAAAACAACTATGGTGCCATCGTGGGAAGAAGGCAGCAGTATTTATTCTGCCTTGAGAAATTTACAAATCTTAAAACAAGCTGTATTTTTTATAAGTTGACAAGAATTTTGGCTAAAAAATTATTTTCTTCCATTTTTATTTTTTCCTTATATTTAATAACCTTCAGATTCCCCTCTTTTCTACAGCTATTTTAAGATAAATGTAGTAGAAATTAATTATGAAGACATTAAAAAATCTTGCCTTTCAAATGTATGCAGACTGGAGCAGATTTTTTATTTACTAAGCAATTCTAGTATATAAATCTTAATAAAGAATGATTATTTTGTTCAAGAATTACTAAGGCAAGTTTAGTGAGTGTTAATTATTGGAACTTGAAAAGACCTTGGAATTACTTTAATCCCTTAATTTTACATTTTGTGACACATGCATTGTAGCTCAAATAATTCACAGTTATAGTGTAAACATAATTTAAAGACTAATGCTTAAAATTTGGGTTGAGATACCTGACAGCAAATAATCTTAAAAGTATGTATACTTTCATGCTCTTCTGATATCATCTTTATATTTGTAGGACAGAGGAACTATATACTATAATGCATTTACTGCCTATTCTTAAATCAACAGTTGGACTCCACATTTAGAGATATTTCCCCTGTGCACTGGTGGAGTATATTATTTCAAAACATAACTAACACTTAAAAATAACTATGTCTGCCAGCTTTATAGACATTCTATAGTTAATGTGGTCAAAATGTAAACAACATGCTTTATACTAAATCCAGTTAATGTATAACTATGGAGAAGCACCTTTAACCATTATTCTAGTGCATCACACCCTATTGGAATTATTCAGTTAATTCATACATGCATATTTGGCAGTTGTACAAGTTCATTGACTTCTCTTTCCATCCACTACCCTTTCATAGCATTCCAGAACAGTGAATGATTCCCTAATTGTGAGCAAGATTGACAAATTGCTGATGTACAGAGGTAGTCATGAACTCAAAAGAATCATGGGAAGTTTAAGTTCTTAAAAAAATTACCTTTCCTACTTGTATTATACAGCTACAGTATAAATTTTAGATTAAAAATTTTGTCATTCAACTTTCATTTGAGAAGGTTTCAGGCAGAATAGATTTTAGTTTATTTACAGTGGTTTCAGCAAACTTACAGACCAGATATTTCCCTGTGTCTAGTATTATTAAAGACAAATGCTAGACACTCACTTAAGGAAGATTACATGGGGAAATTAATCAGAAAAGAATTATTACTACTGCAAAGATTCTTTTAAATCCTGATTCAGAATTTGTTAGTCATGACACTTGTAAATTTTATATTCAAGTTAAGTTACCAGGTTGTATAAAGCATTATGACTGGAAAATTTCTATATTCTGAAAGCATATTCCAAAAAACTTACCCTTTCTTTCAATCCATTGTTATTGCAAAACAAGAGCTAATTTTCACATTTTCATGAGCTTTACTAATTAAATGAGTTAGTTAAGATCATTTCCCTTGTAAAATAAAATCTCGTATTCTCAAAAAATCATTTGTAATCTCAAAATGGATTACACAAAAGAACAAATTTAGTATTTATATTTCAGTAGTATCTGATTATGGGTTTCTTTTGAAAGGCATTAGTGACAGAAGAAGAAATTACAAAACCAAATTATAGGGTACTGTCAAACTTAGTTTTTCTGTATAGAGATTGAGAATTCTACTTAAGGATTGAAGCGTCTATATTATCATTTTCCTTTTTTTCCTGTACTGCTACTACTTAAGATGGAGTGAAATAACATAGGTTGCTAATTTCATCTTAAATTTTCTGCTTTAGAAACAGTTTTCCAAATAAGTTGATTATTGCTGCAAACAATTGTATCTGATTCTTTCCTAAAGCATGAAGGCTTGGTAAAGGACAAAATAATAGTCATAATTATCTAAGCCAAGGACGTAAGTCTGATCCAATAAGAAACTCAGTTTTCCATGCCAGTGTCCATGCTTCTCATTAGTTCTTTCAATCATCTGTGCTTTCTTGCAATCCTGTAACATTTCTAAATTTCAACTTCCACCACTATTCTCCTTTAAAGCTTATTCCATTGACACTTAAATATCAGCACACATAGTATATAAAAAGTAGGTACTGGTCCCCATTCCCAGAGGCTCTGATTTGCTTGATTCAGAGTGGGTTTGGAAGTTGGCATTTTTAAACTGTCTTGCTCATTTTGGTATCAGTGTTCTGAAAGCTATTCTTTGTATTGAATTTAGAATGTGATGCTTTAATTGGCATTTTACAAATAATAATACTTTTTATGTAGAGAGCTGAATAGGTTGAGATGCAATTACACACAGATCTGTAAACTACACTACACTTGTCTACATATTTACCTAAACAAATGTTATTGCTCTGCACAAATATTATACACAGACTTTACACATATGTCATTCTTACAAAAATTATAAAGAGAACTCGGTCCCTTCCTTGCCCCTGAGGTAGTGACAAATTGGTTTCATCAAGTTACTGAAACTGATTGGCTGCCCTAAAGTGCTGTGTTAAGAATTTAAGTGTGCATATACAGGAAGAGAGAGAAAACAACATTCATGCCGAAATTTGCTATTTGTCATCCTGCTTTAAAGCTATGAAAATTCTCATTATAGGTCTAAAGATTTCAAGTTTAGTTGACTCACCTAGGAATGTTTCTGTTCTAATAAAATACTTAAAAGAGATTGTTTTAATCCAATACTCCCTCCTTCAAAACAACACAAAATCAGATGTGCCTCTAAGGAACTAAAACGAATCACAGCCATAATAGCACCATCATAATACCAGTAAGCATTAGTCTTAAACTTTATATTTACTTCAAATGAATTCAGCCACATTTCTCTCTCTCTCTGTCTCTCTGTCTCTCTCTCTCTCTCTTTCTCTCTCTCTCTCTCCCCTCCTCCTCCTCCTCCTTCTATACTGGCAATTGAACTGGGGTCTTTGCACAGAACTCCATTCCTAAGCATTTTTTATTTTGAAACAAGTTCTTGCTAAATTGCCCATGTCCAGGCTAAGGTTCCTGTAATTACAAGCATGTGCCACCAAGGTTCTCCCTTTAAAATTTAGCCCACTGATGCTTGAGCATATTAGTGTGCATAAAATATTAAAAATGTAGATTCAGTGTTGTTGGTCCACAATGATTCCAAAATTAGCATTTTTAAATTGTCTTCCTCTTTTGATCTCAGTGTTCTGAAAGACATTTTTTTTGCCATGGTCTTAGATTATGGAGCTTTAATTTCAATCTTTTCTTGCAAATCATTTTCCTAGCTAGAATTGCTTAATTAAGACTTTAATGTTATCAACCATGATATAATCAGATGGTCCTTTTTGTTAAAATATTAACATAATATCACTTTAAACAGAGAAGCTAAATGAGTATGTAATCCAAGACATTTTTTTAGATGTATTTGTTACAGGGTCTCACTGTGTAGGTTGGACTCATAGTGATCCTCTCTTTTCAGCCTCCCCAGTGCTGGAATTCCAGGCATGCGCCACCTCACCCAGTGCTGGTGGCCTCACCTTGACGGCCACCTCAGTGCACTGTGGGTGGGGCCAACGTAGCATGTGGCACCAGGGATGGAACCCCAGGTCCTTGCACTTGCCTGAGCAGGCGCTTAGTCCCCTGAGCTATCTCACTGGCCTGTAAAGGTTGTGTGTGCAGTTGTCTTATTCGTTTTTTATCTTTTTTTTATTTTACTACTTTTTTGTTGAATTATTTTTTAGGGAAGGTTTTTTTTTTTTTTTTTTTTTTCAGGTTTTGATGTCGAGGACTAAACCCAGGGCTACCAGCTTGATAGGTAAAGGTTCACCTCTGAGCCAAATCCCCAGACCCTTAATCCAAGATTCTGTACTGTCATATTTGCTAGATTTCTGGCCTAGCCAGTAATTGCTAAGAATGTTGGTTTCTTCCCCACCTGTTTTAACTTGACATCTAACCACTTAATGCAAACTAAGATTTTACAACCCACAAATTCTGAAACCTCTCCAGGCTGAACCAAGTGAGGCTCAAGGTTCACCTTCCAAGTGGCTCAAGGATCATCTTCCAAGTGGCTAATGATGACTTTCTAATCTTTTCTTTATACAAACCTATGGTTCATTAGGAGTAGAAAAATATCCCTATCTATTTTTCAATGCCTTACTTTTAGTGTCATTAGCCAATCTCTAGAACTTGTCTGTCTTCAAGCAATATATATATATATATATATATATATATATATATATATATATATCCAAAAATGGCATAATTGTGAGTAAACTGCTCAATGAGTATACTGATCACAATTGAGCAGTGTACTCACAATTATGATCTTGCTATATGAAAAATATCTCTTATCTCTAAATAATCCTGAAACAGTTGATTGTGACATTTTGATAATACTGAATCTTTTTTCACTTTAGAAATTTAACTATTTTCAATGCTATCTTACTATCAGTGCTTTCAAACTATGGCATTTATTTTTAATGTATGGCCATTTTAATATGTCCATAATTTTATAGCACTCCATTTTTAACAATCTTCTGATTTACTTCAAAATTTTACTTTAAATTGAATATCATTATTCCTTTATTCTCCACTATATTATTAGAAATGTTTTCTTGGCAGGGAGAACAAAAATCCTTGGGTTAATAAGATTTAGTGAAAGGGTTGTAGTGCAGCCAGTTTAGTAACACTGTAGCAATATCAGGGTTCCAATTACTATTCAGGGATCTCTGAATTGTTCACCATTTCCACCCCTAAATCACCAACAGTTCTTCACTGCCCTGCATGCTGCAACACCCAGAACTTAACTGTCCCCTTGATCTGTGGTCTCTAACCTATGGTAGGCACTGTCTTTCCAACAGGGAGCTGTAGATATGACAGTGAATTCCAGCCTGAAAATTCAACAAGTTCAGAGCCTTGTTGCATAATTATTTACCTACTTTATCATTTATAATACTAAATGTATTTAAAATGAAGAATGCCTATGGGTTTTTTAGTAAAATTAGTTTGCACTATTGCTTTTGAAGAATTATTAAATTGCATTCCTATTTATAGGTGTCTGAGTTATTAGCTATCTGTGCAGTTTGACTAGTCACAATTATATTTTGACTCACTTTTTAAACAGATTCAAATAGTATAGGTTGCTTTTGTTTAAAGTTAACTTTATTTTTAATGTTATATGTTTGCAGTACATAATGTTTACATTCTTTGTAAGGAATGGGACTTAGTATCTCTTAATTATTTTTTCAAATTTCCTTCCCTCTTCCTCCCTTCCCTTATGAGGAAGACTTATCTCCCTACTTCCTATTATCTTTCATTATTGTCTTTATTTGCATTTTGGGTATATCATTTACTATTCAAGTTTGGATGCGTGATTGATTTCATTTAACATCATGGTCTCAAGGGTAAGGGAGATAACTCAGTGGCATAAGCGCGTTTCAGGCAAGCCCACAGTCACAAATTTGATTCCCTGTACCACAGAGACTCGAGTTTATCATTCATTTTGGTAGCATACTTCTCCAAGCGTGGGCAGTGTGGCCTGCACCTGTAGCCCAGCTACGTGGGCCTCTGTGGAAGCAGGATCACTTGAGCCCACAACATAGCAAACCTTGTTGCAAACAACATAAGCAACAACAAAAAAGAAAACAAGAGGGAGGGGGAAAGGCTAGCTGTAATTTAAATATTATTTCTACTAAGATGATTTGCATCTGATCAAAACATTATCTAAAATCTACATATGATTTAAAAGAAATGTTTTATGTTTATATAGAAAAATAAATGTAGTCTTTATGGTAAACACAAAACTTGATTCTTAGGTTTTAATAGCTCATTTCCAAATGACAAATTAGCATTAGCAGATTTATTACAAAATAACTATAAACTAAAATTAATAATGCTAAATTATTCACTATTTTATGCTATAATAAAGCCAGAAAAAATGTAATTTTTATTATAATTTCAAGCATTCATGAACATTTTAAAGTTCCTTCTAGGTTTGCCTTTGAACTCATGGTGTGCAGCTGTATAGTATGGAAGTAAAGGAACTTTGTTACTGATCAAAAGCCCCAAATCTGTGACTTTTACTTGGCTCCAGGGCAAGTAATTGAACCTCTGTGGAGCTGGCTTTCTTATCCATCAGTGGAGGGGATTGTATCACAGTAGGCGATCTCCAAGGGTCCTGTCAATTTCTGTGTCTCTGGAGTCAATGAGACTCCTTCAAACCTTTTCTCGCTTTCTCCATCAGCTCATGTTGAATCTCACACTTACCATCCTATCTTTCCTTCCACTCTTCATATTTAGTGATGGCTGCTTCAGTGTTGCACTACATTGTTTCTCACCTTCACTCAGCATCCCCCCCTTTTTTTGAGGTTTATTTATTTATTTATTTTGTGGTCAGCTCAGCCCACCCTGGGGGTGGGACTGGTGCAGCGTGTGGTGCCAGGAGCAAACCGCAGTCCCTCAGCACTTGCCTAAGCTTGCCTAAACAGACACTTTAGACTGCTGAGCTATCTCGCTGGGCCCGAAGCCCAGCCTGTTGTTGCTACCATCTAGTGTCTCTGTCAGTTTATATCAATGAAATATATGGTGTGCCTCCAAAATGTATATGTTCTTCAGGAAAAGAAAAGCTTGTATAAATATTTTAATACTAAATGTATTGAGGCATCATGAGATTAATACAAGTTACTTTTGGCCTCTACAGTTACAAGAGGTGCTCAAAGTGGTGGTCACTAGCTTCCAGACATTGATCAGTACAGCAAACTGCTGCTTGAGTAGCAGTGGTCATGGAGAGTGCTGCATATACAGTTTCAATTTCTTCTCTAAGGGCTGCGACATAGTAGATTTTCTGTGATATATGTTGTTCTCTAGGGTTGCCAAAGGAAGGTAACACCAATCTGTTGAAAAAAACATACTATTTTTCCTTTCCTGATGCATGTATGCATTTTTGGTGGACTCTAATTTAGGCACTATTTTATAATGTAGCTAACCATGAAAAATGATTTTTTAAAAGCAAAAGAAAATACAGCTTTTTATAATAATTTCAAATATACTTCTCACATGTAACTGCACGTGACGAATAAATGAAACATCTACTGAATGAAACACTAGAACAGTTTGATTAGGCTTCAAAGGCTTTTTTGAATGAAATTATGTAAAGCTAATCATAGTGAAGTATTTGTCTTTTGCAAATAAATGTACTTCTAGTTCCTAGCACAGAGCATGGCATGTCCATTAAATGGAGTATTTACTAAGCAAAGAAAAAAAAAGTTTCTAAATTGAAAATTTAGGGTGTGCAAGAAACAAAAGATTCCATATTACACTGTACCTTAATTTGTGAGTTATATTTAAAACAAAAATGGCACAGTATCTCTTACCAGGTTTTTAAATGATCACTTTGATTTATCTATTAAGTACTTTGATTTCAAAGGCAGAACAGGATGAGGGACAATGATAATTAAGTGACAAGAGACGATTTTTAAAATCCACAGAGTGCTAGGTGTAGAGGGGAGTGTAAAAAAGAAAGAAACTGGTTTAAAATTTAAATTCAAGTTAACAAGATGGGGTTTTCATAAGGGAAACTCAGTTTAAAATATATTTAAAGTCTTTTGGAATAAGGAGAACCCCCCTATTTAAAGCATGGGCAACTTAAATCATTTAACAGCAAGGGCATTTGCCCTGAGCTACTTTTTTCCCCTGTTATTTTTTATTTCGAGACAATCTTGCTAGGTCATTTCAGTTGTCTTTGCTGAGCAAATTTCAATCCTCCTGCTTAAGCTTCACAGAGTGCTGAGTATTGACGTGTTCACCACCACCACCACTCCGGGCCAAACTTTTTAAAGTATAATAATTTACATATAATTTGAAATGATTTTCATGTTCTTTCATGAATTTCATTTTATTCTGATGAAATTACTGATTCCAATTAGTTTAGTTCCACGTCACTCTCCTTACCTAACAGATAAAACTGAGGCCCTGGCAGGTGAAAAGATTTGCTATAATCACTTGGCTATCTAACAGCATTTCAGTTTTAACAACCCTAGAGCTCACTGAAGCCTTTGTAATAATATTACAAAAATTTTAAATGCTAAACAAAAATCAAATTAGGTAAAATTTAAGCATGTAAAATTAGTATATAGCCAATTAAAAGAATTTTTTAGAATGAATTCTAGGTATTTTAGTGTCTTTCTCTCTTCTGTAGGCTCTGTTTTGTGCTCAGCGTGCACTCAGTTTAAGCCCTGGTGGGAGGCACAGCGACTGCTGCATTGATGCTTCTGTCTTTGCATGAGTCACTTAACTGGATTCTGGCCATCAGCCTCTGCCTCAGACTCTTAAAGTCACCTTTGTGCTTTTGTTTCCCTGCCTGAACATTCCTCCTTAGTCTTTCAGAACTGCCTCTCTTCCCATGCTGCAGTTGTAAGTCTTGTCCTGACACCTACACTGCAAAGTAAACCTTTAAAAAAATGTTATTTAGATATTTTAACTACTTCATTTGTATAGTAAGCTCAGTTCATTAAAAATTAACTGGTCAATTTCTACAGTCTTCTGAGCAGGACCACCACTAAAAAGTTTTGAGCAGACCTTTGAAAGGAATGTTTCAGGTTTTTGTCAAATGAACTCAAGAAGCTACACCTTCATGACCATCATTATACAATGATCATTGCTGTTAAAACTAATGGCCTAGTTGGGTCTGGTGGCACATGCCTGAAATCCCAGCACACAGGAGGCTGAGGCAGGAGGATTGTTGTGAGTTCTGGGCCAGCCAGGAGTACAAAGTGAGGTCAAGGCCAGCCCGAACTGCATAGTGAAACCCTGTCTTAAAAAGACAAAATAAATAAATAAAATAAGAGTGGTTCTATATGTGTAGCAAAATTCAATCATATTAATCATGTTGTATTAAAGTAGAAACACAAAATAGTACATATTAGAAATGTTTTGGTTTCAATAGGATTAATAGCATTCTGAATAAATCTCTGAGTAGAATATTCCATTAAGTAAATTATCTTGTTCCCTAGTTAACCACAATTTTGTATCATTGATGAGGAGTTTGCAGGCTGAATTCCAATTTTATATATGAAGATTGAATTATTCTGACCTTGTATTTATGGCCCAAAGAGTTTCATGTGCAGATTGGCCTAATCTGCACAAAGTATCATATTTATAAATGCCTAAAAGATCAACATGCCTCATATCAAAGAGGAGCCTATTCCACATTATTCTTTTTCTATGATAATAATAATTATGATCCACTTCCTCCATCCCCTTACATAGAAATAGTAACTTCAGGTATATTTTTGGGTCCTGGATCCACAGAGTGAGCATCTGGCAGCTGATCACAGAGTAGTAAGTATCACAGACTTTAGCATCAACCCATCCTGGGTTCAGTCCAAATTCTATGAGTTAGGAATTTGAGGGAATTTAACTCAGCTTTATAATGCTGCTTTGAGAATTTATTCATGGGGCATTCATTTTGTACTTATCAGCCACCTCCCTGTGCACTGAATAATTTTCTATGTCCAGGAAATTTCATGCATAATAAAATATAAGGTTCCTATGGTCAACCAAATTCTCTTAAGGAAAATGAAATGTTTTAAGATACCTGAAGCCTTTAACAAAATATCATCAAATAAGCACTTAATAAATAGCAATTAAAATAATTGTTAATTCTTAATTCACAATGAACAATCCTTTAAAAGTATAACAAAATTATGCAACATTGAAAGAGGAACTTGGTTTACCATAAGAGATCTTACATATATTAGTGGGAAAGGAGTTGGGCTAACTGTAGTCTCTTGAAGGTGTTTTCAGTCGAATGTTAAAGAGCATAGTTGCACAATTGACCCTTTCCTGGACTGAAAACTACAAAACAGTAGTTATAAGGAAAAAATTATTCTTTAGACTCTATAAGAAATTTTTATTCATCCAAAGGCACCATTAAGAAAATGAATAAGCTGTTTAGAGACTGATTAATATCAAAGTTTAGTTTGAATTTGGAATTACTTTGTTGCTTAAACTACATCAATATGAAAATATTTTATTAATCCAAAGTTAAAGCCGGGCGTGGTGGCGCATGCCTGTAATCCCAGCACTTGGGAGGCTGAGACAGGAGGATTGTTGTGAGTTCAAGACCAGCCTGAGCTACAAAGTGAGCTTAAGGCCAGCCTGAACTGCGTAGTGAAACCCTGTCTCAAAAAGACAAAAAAAAAAAAAAAAAAAAAAAAAAAAAAAAAAAAAAAAAAAAAAAAAAAAAAAAAAAAAAAAAAAAAAAAAAAAAAAAAAAAAAAAAAATCCAAAGTTAGCATCAGAACTGCTTAAGAGGATTGCTAGGTAGTTTGCATAATTTGGGGACCAATTGCTCCTTGCTAATAGAATTATTTTCACTAATTTTCAAGTATTGGTGTAGGTATCCATAGAGACCTGACGATCTAAGATTTCCTTTTCTAAATCCATCAACTTTGAATTTTTTTCCTGAAGGAGGTTCTTTAACCCTCATTTATAAGAAATAGAAAAAAATCTTAAAAGATGGCATCAGACACTTTCAAAATCACTAAGCTATTTGCTTTCAGCATTTGAACCAGACCTCATTCAGTGTTTCTTCCACTGCCTGGCATCTGCTTCCCTACTATTTTGCTTTGAAATCAGTAGGAATAGATAGGCTTCATTTAGAATATTTGTTTCTGTGTTTTAACTGTTTCCCACCTATCTATTCTAAAGTTTAAAACATTACTTCCAGATAATATTTACAAGCCATTTGACCCTTAAGAAATAGCTTGTGAAATGGATGCAAACTTTAGTATTAATAATAGCCCTTGGTTTCAGAGTAGCATGGAACTATTATAATTCAAGCCATGATGGCTGCTATAAAGAGGATCTTTATTATCTTTTTTTTTTTTCCTTGTCTTTCTTTTTTTTTTTTCCATTTATTTTTATTTTATTGAAATACAAATGTCAATCAGACAGTTTCAAAACACCATAACCATACAGAGTCGATGAAATAATACATTGCAAACTGTTTTCATAATGTTTTGGTATTGTACAAGGTGCA
>PVKA01019430.1:0-42088 GCA_004027165.1 Ctenomys sociabilis | reverse complement strand
AGCATTTACGTTTATTTAACTTGCAAAAAAAGATGGATTTGGATGGTGGGAAAATGGCTTGCCCATTAAAAATCAGTGATGTGAAAATAGAAACTTTGAGGAACACCTGGCAGAAGGTGTCTATGAATAGGCCAAGTGACCATCACTCACCACACATCCTGTGTCCCTTCCTGAAGAAGCTGCCGGGCGTGGCTTGGCTGCTGCCCCACACTCAACCAAAGCAGCCAACGACCCCAGGCCTGTGCTTGCCCTTATTCTGAAGAGTGCTCCCCAAGGCACAGCAGTTGAATTAAATCACTGTCACCGCTGTGGACCAAGGAGATGGTGTGGTGGGTTAATGGGCCGGCTTCAGCGCAGGGCATTTGAATCACAACTTTGTTGCTCATTACCTGTGTGGTCAGGGTGAGGGAACTGATCCAGAGGGTTTCTGGGAATAATTAAAAAAACAATGTACACAAAGCACTTAGTGCCTGCTAGCTAATATCTAAAATATCACTGGTAAGCCTGTGACTTTCAGAATAGCAACACAATCTTACAGGTCTCTGAATTCAATATGACTAATAAAATGCTACTAAAAGGCTATCTGAAGGCATGACCTCAAAACCAGAATGGGTTGGGTGGTCTTATAAAATTAGAAATTTTAAAGAGTTTCTAACATTTAAAATGGGTTAGTTGATTTAACATTAATATTTAGTTTGGCTTAATAAGAAAATGTTCAGATAACTTGAGTATTAAAAATAGCATCCAAAATCAAAAGAAACAATGAATATATATGGTGTGTCCTTTATAATCAGAAAGATGTTTATACTTTGTTAAACCCATGCTTGATGTAGCAGGCTCCTTGGAATCTTTCTGCAGGCATAAAGAATAAACCTAATCCTAAGAGCACAATCGTTGACAGAATTTACATTTTTTAACTTTTTTTTTTTTAGTAGACTATTTATTTATTTATTATGGAACCGGGGATGGAACTCAGACCCTTGCGCTTGCCAGGGAAGCGCTTATTCTACTGAGCCATCTCCCTAGAATTTACATTTTTAAGCAAGGTAATGCACCCTTTTCTTCTAAAAAACCTATTATATTGTTTAAAATGCATGGCATATGAATATTAAATCACAAGAACTATGCCAAGTTATACCACCAAATTGTCATGTAGATTTTCTTCCAAGGAACAGAACTAAAAATACACACAAATACACTCAATCTACCCAGGCTTCACTGGTTTCTTTTGGAATTTTTTAAAAATGTATTTTATATTTAACCCATATGCTTCTCATATGACTTTCCTTTTTATGGAAATGCAAGCTCTGCTTCAGGCCAGGCACTTAGAAGAGGGTAATATGAAGATAACGGAAGAGGAATATTTAATAGTTCCATTCTGAATCATGCCTGAAAACTGCAAAGTCTTAGGACCAAACCCTTCCCAAATGAGTCCTGTTGGTAAGGAAAAAGGAAGGGAGGACTAAGTTAAGTATACAGTGAACACATGTTTTGTATATGTGAAATAATGCATTGACTTTTAGTACTAATGAATGCTGAATATTATTATCAAATAACCAAATTATAAAATAATAATTTAACTTCAAGATTCAGCACCAAAGAACAAACTAGTATCTACCTTACAATACTGAACTGAAAGTTGAAATTCAAGTTGGTGCATAGCATTGATTGGAACAGGACAGAAAAGAAATTTAGAAATAGGACTGTCTACTGCTGGGGGAACAAAAATGGAAAAGCAGAAAAACGTGGGTAGGAAAGCCTTCCTCATCTTTTCAGAATGGAAATAGATGGTCAATCACCCCAAAAGCTGGTGGGCCCAGGATGGGCACAGAGGGTGAGGCATGAATGGAGAGTCAGACAGCTGCGTTCATCCTCAAGCCCCTGGCTGCCAGGGATGTGCATTAGGCAGTCTTTCCCACTTGACAGGCCAGCTCCTTTCTTCTCTGTGCTCTCTGCCTCCCCTACCCAGGATAGCTGGTGTGTCCTTCACAACCAGGGCCTCTCCATCCATCAGTGCTTCTCCAGCTCTGAGCAGAAAACCAGTTAAGAAGCCGAAAACACACTGGAGAACAAAATTGGGCATCCTGTGCATCTACTTATTCAGACTAGTTGAATGATTGAGATTATAACCATTTATTCACTGAGTGGACCATAACGAAACCACCTTCAGAGATACTAGAAAGATGAAGGATGACAAGGTTATGAAAATTCCTTTTGAATGGTTGTAGCTGATTATCCTGGGCTGTTGATAAAAGGGGTGACAACATTTTGTCTCCATGTGAAACACCCCAGGACTCCTTGTGAGCTGCACCAAGCAGCAGGCTGGGAACACGGCAGTCTGTGAGAGGACTTCATTTCTCACAGAAATTATTGGCTCTTTTGCACTCCCCCTTCTGTAATGTTAATCCCTACTTGTTTCCCACTTTCTCCAAGTCTCTCTGGCTTCAATAAAAGTTTCATAGGAGAGTAAATATGTAGCTGGGGCTTGGATTCATCAAGAATTGTTGGAGACCTGTAAATAAACAACTCCAACCAGCTCAGAAGTGGCTGAGCCAAATGAATGACTTTAGGAGCCAAAGCCAAGTCATTGGCCAATGACAGACATATTAATTGTAAGGAGCCACTATTTCTTCCATACGAAGTAACAACCCTCCAGTAGCACAGTGGGAATTTTCTTAACTCTGCCTGAGAATAGTTTGTAACCAAGGCAACCAGCCATCAAGATTAGGCATCAATTAAGGCACATATTAAGGCGTGGCTGCCCAAGACATAATCAAAAGTATGCTTGGGGCCCATTGCTGATTGCCATTAATAAGTCTAACTGTTATTTAAGTGTTTTAGTATTGCTAAAATAGCCTTAACAACTTGGGTGTTTTCTTTTGTCTGTATGTGTGAATCTGTCTGAAGAACAACCACTTAAAAAAAAATCTTGGCTCAATGAGGATATTTTTTCTTTTTCTTTTGTCTTTTTGAGACAGGGTCTCACTATGCAGTTCAGGCTGGCCTTAAACTCACTTTGTAGCTCAGGCTGGTCTCGAACTCACAACAACCCTCCTGCCTCAGCCTCCCGAGTGCTGGGATTACAGGCCTGCGCCACCACGCCCGGCAAGGAGGATATTTTTTCTATGGAAGTCTCTAGTCATTATTCTTTTCCAGAACCTACTACACTTGGTTGTTTAAATCAACATTCCTGTTTAAACAGCATATTTATAAAATCCAAAACCCCAATGAAGGAGGCCACCCCCCCCCCAAGTCCTTTGGGAAGACTTAGAGAGATCCGACCCCTCTCTTCTGCAAGTACCTTCTCTTTCCCACATTTTATAAAACATAATTATAATCTTTTAAAAATGAAAGAGAATATGGTATTTGACCAGAAACCATAAGGCCTGTTCATGTAGAAATAATCTTAGAGAGAATAGCACAGCCTCAAAAAATCAGTCTGGCTGCTGCCTCTCCTCAGGCAAAAATTCATCTCGCCCGCTGGCTGGCACCGGAGCACGGGCGGACCTTCTGCGGATGTTTTGCCTGGCTGGGCACCAGACAGGACAGAAAAAGCAGCGTAAATTTCTTGCAAATTAACACCACTCAGCTGACAACACGCTTCTTATTCCTTTCCTCTGGCCCTACATGTTTAGTGCTGGAAAAATAATGAAAATCAGAAGAGGCTACTGTTTTAACACTGAGAGGAGAACAAGGATTTGACTTTGGGTTCAGGACAATAAATACACAAGCACACACACACACAGGGAGAGAGCCGAGAGTGGAGAAAGGAAATGAGTATGAATCTCCTTAAACTCAGCCAAGTGCTCTTCCAAGAACAGCTAGGACTTCCTCACAGTGACCAGCGCGGGCTTCCTGGTATCAGAGCTGGCGGCAGCCATGGCCTGAGATGCAGCCTTCTGGTTCCCACAGCCACAAGATCCTGGGTTCTGGGTGCCTCAGGAACCAAGGGGTAGAACACAAGCTGCTAGAGTGAAGGTAGAGCAATGCAAACAAACAGTGGGGCCTTATGTCTAGTCATGGAATTTCCTTAAAATGTTAAAAATAAATTTTGAGGTCCTCTGAAAGAGAACTATACTAGTTCTTTCAAAAGTACATGAAAAATATATCGTCTCCTTTTAGCTTGACTGCAAATTATAGGACAGCAGTTAGACACCAGCAGATTTGTGTAGTAGTTTCAGCAAACACAAAGCCTGGCAAATACTAGAGCATCACCGTTTTACCAAATAATCCAGGAGCCCTCGTTACCTTGAGGCAAAGCAGTGTCTGCTTAAGGCACAGATCTAGCTACCTCAGGAGTACCGACTAATTCAAGCACAGCTGGCTGTTGGTGCCACTTGCAGACCAAATCAAGACACAGAAAAGAAAAGGGTTTCTGGGGAGAGAGAGAGAGAGAGAGAGAGAGAGGAGAGAGAGAGAGAAATCCCCTTAAGTATTATATATATATTATATATTATATATATATATAATATATATATATATATTATATATATATAATATACACACATTAATTTTCTGGAGAGTGTCTCTACCTTTCAGAGGATTCTCAGTGAGACCCCTGACCTCTCATGAAACTAATAATTCCCAGAGCCAGAGGAAGGCCTCACTCTCACTGCACAGTACATACATAATAAAGCAGGTGGTATTTTCACCCTCAGGAAAAGTCTCAATATGATTGGTGAGTTTTCTGTGCTCAGGCAGTCCTGCAGCAAAAAAAATCTCTATAATAATGTTCAGCTATAAGTTATCCTATGGGTTCTAAAAATATACTATACATGCTGGTTATAAAAGGGGCATCTCTGATAAAGCATTTAAAGACATTTTACTGAACCATTAGTCTGGTATGGAACCAAGACAGTGCTCAATATTAATTAGTTAGCAATTAAAGGGTTGGCCAGATAGCTCAGTGGACTAAAGCACCTGCTTAGGCAGACACAGGGACTGGGGTTCAATCCCTGGTGTGCTGTGCCTGCCCTGCCCCCCAGGACACACTAAGACAGCAATTGAGACTGGGCATAGTGGTATGCACCTGTAATCCCAGCACTTAGGAGGCTGAACACAGGAGGATCACTATGAGTCCAGTGTATGTAGTGAAACCCTGTAGACCCTGGACTGTATACATTTTTTTAAAGTTTAAAAAATATAACTAAATAATTTAATTTTTCTTCTGAAAAAGTTTTCTTGGGAGAGATTTAAGAGGCTTCAGTTAACTTTTGTTGTTTTTTTTTTTTTTGATGCTAACAGAGATTGAACTAAGGACCTTGTGTTTGCTAGGCAAGCACTTTTATTCCACTGAGTTATCTCCCTGGCCCTCAGTTAGCTTTTTAAAAAAAAAATTAAAAATCTTTTTATGTATTTATTTATTTGGTACAGGGTCTCGCTACACAGCTCAGGACTCATAGTGATCCTCCTGTCTCAGCCTCCCCAGAGATGGGTTATTAGGCGTGCACCACCATGCCTGGTTTGGATGGCTGGCATGGCGCTCCCAGGGCCAGCACAGCATTCAGTACTGAGGAGTGAACCTGGGTCCTTCCGCTTGCCAGGCAGGTGCTTAGACCATTGACCTATCTCCCCAAACCTTCAGTTAGTTTTAAAACAAAGAGCAAACAGTAGAAATCTGTGGTCACACCTTGATTCAGCCTGCCCAGAGGTCAAGCTGACTCTGGTGGTGTCAGTGGTGGTGGTGGGGGGCTGAGGTCTTCCCACAAGAAGCCCAAGTGCAAAGTGACATGGGATAGGAAGAATTAATGTTGGACTGTGTGACCAGTCCTGCATACCTGTACCTGGTAATCTAAGCAACCAATCTGACAATGACATCACATAATATAACAACCATTGCTAATTTTCTATTTTTGTTTTGAAATTCTGTACCATTTGAATTGTTGTATGTGGTTTTTTGTTTCTGCCTTTGTTTTTGTTTTTCCTTTTTAAAATAAAATAAATTATAAAACAAATGAATAAACAATGATATGGGTTGTACATGAGTGCAGTAGGAGCCCTGGTGGCAGAAGAAATGTCACAGAAGTGAACACCGTCGCAGCGTGACCTACGGATGGAACCTAAGCCCCCCTGGTAATCATGGAAAAGTGGCAGGCTGAGTTTTCTCATCCCCCAGCCCTTCTCCTACATGGTCTGATAGTTGCCCTGTAATAGGCCCTTTTGCTCAATGGTGGGACACTGGGACAGAAGCTTACCAGATACCGCTGGCTGGTCGCTGGAGGAGCTCCCAGGTCCAGTGCCTCCCCTGGAGGAGCTGGGAGGCCTCACCTCATCCCCATCCTGGGCTGTGTCGGCCCCCTCTGCCCTGCCAGCTGCCTCCTCAGTGGGGAGGCCCATGCCATACGCACACTGAGGCAGGTGTCCACATTTCAGGGAGCTCATGAGGGGTTCTTGGTCCACCCCAGCAGGGTTCTCACAGCCTGCGCAGTTGTCTGCCAAGCTGGCACTGGCTGCCCAATGTGGGCCACCGCCATCTTCCACCTCTTTTTGTGAATACTTTTCAGGGGACTCAGGAATCCAGTCAGTCCTATATTGGGGCTTCATGAAGTTGCAGCTTTCTGGATCCACTATGTTCTCAGTTCCTGTGAAGCACTGGCTTAAACTGTCATTCTCCCCCACCTCCAGGGGTTCCGAGAAAGGCGGCGTGGACTTGCTTCTAGCCTGGGTCTGGAACAGTGAACAGTCTGGGGACGGCAAGGGCCTGTCCATGTACTCGTCTTCCATGGGAATCTGCCTGAAGGGGTCCCCCTCTATCTCAACCAAAGACAAGGTCCCTGCGGCTTCGCCCTGTGCACAGGGCCCGGCTCCTGCATGTGCACCCCGGAAAACACCAGCACTGTCCAGAGAGCATGTATCTTTCGGAATCATCTTCTCTTCCACAGTAATCAGTAAGACACCCTCACTCACTTCGTGCTGAGGAGAGGCTGCCAAGTGAACACCAGTACAACTGTCACCTGAGGACTCCTGCAGACAGAAATTCAGGAGGCAGGGGCATCAGTACCCAGACTTATTAGAACATGCTCAGCTGCTAACAACAGTGTTTATCCCAATTATTTCTACCATGACACGTATAAATGGTAGATTGGCCACAGCATTTTATTTGTTCTATCTAAAATTACAGAGTGCAGGAGAGCTGTACAATGGAAAACAACCATAAATTAATCAATTGTATTGCATTTCAAAGGAATAGCATATTCATTCACTCCTGTGCAAAGAGTGATATTTTTATGTGTTTTATTTTTAGACAGCGTCTCACCATGTAGTTCAGGCTTGCCTCAAACTGACTAGGTAGCCTTGCCTGGCCTCAAACTTGCAGCAATCCTCTTGCCTCAGGCTTTCAAGTGCTGGGATTACAGAGGCACACCACCAGGCCCATCTGAGCACAACATTTTGACGATATGCTATCAATCTAAATAGATGACAATGTTATCATAAAACCAGACTGTTACTAAGTGCTAAACGCTAGTTGGTGGCTCTGTGCTTTCTGTGGTAAGGGTTAGTAATTCTGAAACCACTTTCTGAGTATTCTGCAACTGAGAGCCAGGGAGCCGGATGTCCTGCTGCTAGAGCGCAGAAGACTCAAAGACCGAAAAAGGGAAAGATGAGGACGAATCCTTCAGTGCTGGGACTGAAATTAGGGAATTCAGCATGTTCTTAAAGCTGATATCTAAGATTATAGCTTTAAAAACCAAAATAGAATTTTAGTATCAAACGTGAATTGGAAAATAACATTGTACTATTACAAATTTTAAAATTCTTGACCTTGACAAATGTATTGTGGTCATGTATGAAGATGTTCTTATTTTAAAGAAATAGACACTGAGGTATTTGAAGATATAGGAACACACCATCTCCATTCATTTTAAAATGATTCAAAAAAGATACACACATTCATATACTAAGAGAAAGGAAGCATAGCCGGGCGTGGTGGCGCATGCCTGTAATCCCAGCACTCGGGAGGCTGAGGCAGGAGGATTGTTGTGAGTTCGAGACCAGCCTGAGCTACAAAGTGAGCGTAAAGCCAGCCTGAATTGCATAGCGAGACCCTGTCTCAAAAAAAAAAAAAAGACAAGATAAGAGAAAGGAAACATACTGATAAGAGACATATGGTATAATAATGTCTGTAAGTATAATATCATGTATGCACCTTCTATGATACCAAAACATTATGAAAACAGTTTGCAGCATATTAATTTATCAAATCCATCTTGTGAAGGTATCTTAAAACTATCTCATTGATAAAACAAAAATAAGAAATAAAAAATAAATAAATAAAAAAGAAAGGAAGCAAAGAATAAAGCAACGTGATAAAACATAAGCAACTGGTGACAGGGATACAGGCTAATATGGCAGTTTGCTATCATAGTCTTACTATTTTTTGCTGTAATTTTTAAAGTATGTTAAAATAAAAAGTTACCAAAATAACGATAAATGCAAAGGAGAGCTATAGCTCATTCCTCCTAGGACTCTGTACGAGCCAGATAGGAACTAGAAAAGGAACACATACAGAGGGGCTGAAGAAAAAGAAGGTGGGCTGGGAAGCTCAGGGGTCGGGTGCCTGCTGAGCAGGCGTAAGGCCTGGGTTGGATCCCAGGAAAACAGACAAACACGGAATGGAGGAACGACAATGAAAGCTGGCCTCGAGACAGCATGGGCTCACACCCTGGGTAATTCAGCAAGAAACATCCTTGAGCCTGAGGCTGGCAGCAGAGATGGAAAAGCCCCCTACAGGACGGGGGCCCAAGAGTTGACCACTCACAGTCCCTTCAGGCTGATCTTTGAACGTATTTAAAGAAGGCACAGAAGACTGTTAACTTTACCTTATTTCCCCTCAGGCGACTGCAAGCATCGTTGAACCAGTGCCACAAATTCACTAAAAGACAAAGCAAGGGCAAGGGCTTCAAATCACACTTCCCATGTTTTGATTACATAATTTTTTGGTATACTTCCTACTTTTTTTTTTATATACTTTTATATATTTCAGTTGTAAACCATGATGATACAGGACTAATATGGGTAGTGAGGTGGTTTCTATAGTACAGCAAATCAACTTATCTGTCACAGCATATAGTTACCCATGCGTGTGTGTGTGTGTGGCAAGAAGAGCCACATTCAGCAGATTTAGCAGAAACACCTGACTCCAACAGTGCCCTCACGCCTGCTCAGCCTGCACGCATGCTGAAATCCTCTGGCCTAGATTTCCCCATTTCCTCTCCCCTCGCCCTGTAACCACTGTTTCACTCTCCGCTTTTGTACAGTCAACTTTCTTCTTTTTTTAAATGATGCCACATGCGAAAACAACTTATTTTTCTGTGTCCGGCTCAGAATTACTCAACACTGCTAGCTAAATACCATCTTACACATACTCCCGTGCCAGTGTTTCAGTGTGTGAGCCTGGAAGGAAATGCATTTAAAAACAAAGCAACTGGGGCTGAGGGTACACCTCATTGTAGAGTGCATAACTGCATGCATGAGGCCTAGGTTCGCTTATACCAGGTTCACAACCAGTATATATAAATAAATATACTGACGTAAAGACAATGAGGGGGCAGGGCAGAGAAAGACAGACAGAGACAGAGACAGAAAAGGAGAGAGAGAGAGGAAGAGAGAGACTTAGATTGAGTGATTGCAGTCGTGAAATCCAGCATGGCCGATACATCTAAAAGTGTGATCCCAGCTCTTGGGAGGCTGAACTCAGGTGGATTTAGTATAATAGCCTTATATGTTTTATATGTTTCTGCTCTATTAGTTTGACTGTTAATCTTTGTGAACTTGAGAAAGATTTATAAAATAAATAAATGAGTCCTATGCTGGCCAAAAAAGAAAAGAATTAAGTGAGGCTGTAAGGGAAGGGAGAAAAATAATTGAGATACGTCATATACACACAACGACTCCCCACGATGCATGTAATCATTTGCGTGCTACAAACACGCACAGTATAAGTAAAACACTTTAAAAATAAAGACTATACAGTCATGTAACTCCTACAAAAGATAGATGTTCCCATTTGATATGCTGAAAACTGTGCGCACTAACGTTCCATAAAACACTTATGTTCTCTACTAGGGCTCTAGGGGCTTATTTTAGACCACAGACAGTGGCAGTAGCCCTGCGTTCACATTTCCTCAGCAAGTTTTCACTAAGCAAAAAGCATGAGAATTTGAGAGACCAAGCCAGGCACGTCATAACGGGAAAGAAGATGTGTCTAGGAGACTGATGTTCTAGCAGACTAGCTGTTGTGGCTTAGATGAAAAATGTTCCCCCACAGTCTCAAGTGTGCAGAGGTGGACTTTCTGGAAGATGAGTCTATCACGTGGGCAACATACTCAGAAGTGGTGTAATCCACTGATAAATTCTCTGAATGCACTGCTAAGAGGTGGGGCCTGGTTAGGAGAAATGGAGGACAGGAGAATGTGACCCGAAAGGATGTGTTCTTGTTCCCAGCCCCTCCTTTTGCTCTATTTCCCGGCTTACCAGTAGCTGCGGAGGGATTAGTAGCTTTTTCCACTAGATCTCCCAGCATATTTCTTTTTAAAATTCAACCAAATATAAGGGCCAGCCAAATAGCTCAGCAGATTAAAGCACCTGCTTAGGCAGACACAGTGGCTGGGATTCGATCACCTGTACTGTGCCAGCCCTGTCCCCAAGGTGTGTTGAGAGGGTGATTTAGACTGGGCGTGGTGATGTGAGGCTGTAATCCCAGCTCTTGGGAGGCTGAACACAGGTGGATCACTACAAGTCCCATCTATGTAGTGACACCCTGTAGACCCTGTCCTAAAATACTAAAAAAAAAAAAAAAAAAAAAAATTCAACCAAATATAGACATGAGCCAAAAACCTCTCCTCCCTTAAGTTGTGGGCACAGGGTATTCTGTCCCAGACAAATAAGGTAAAGTGGCTAAACACTAGCTCAGACATATGTACAATAAAAGTGAGGTGCACTGTAATCCTGGCACCCTGGGAGGCTGAAGCAGGAGGATCTCAAGTTCAAGCTCAGCCTAGATTTAAAAAATATAAAATTTTTTAAAATGGGTTAGAAACATGGCTTGGTACAAAGTCCCTGGGTTTCCCTCAGTAGAGCGAAGCACTGAATTCTAGCAGCAATTCTTTTTCACTGTAGTTTTCTGCTTCTAGGAAGACTATGTTCTATGGTATATACAAAGGACATCTCTGTAACTTCCATAAAATAGAAGTGATAAAATCTAAAAAGTCAAATCTCTGGATTTTAAAATGAATTTGGATAATACAAAGATAAAATTTTAACCCACCTCTAATGAATATTAATGTGATATTCAGTATTAACAGTAAGTTTGCAGGCTGGCCAAATAGCTCAGCAGATTAAAGAGCCTGCAAGCAGGCGCAGAGGCCAGAGGTTCAACCCCTGGGGGCTGCCGTGCTGGCCTTGCCCCCAGGGTACGCTGAGATGGCTATTGAAACCAGATGTGGTGGCACACACCTGTAATCCCAGCTCTTGGGAGACTGTAAATAGAAAGATCACTAGGAGTCTGATCTAGTAATGAGACCCTGAACTCCCTGTAGACGCTTCCCTAAAATAAAGAATCAGCTTGTGAGGACCAGCAATGTAGCTCAGCACACTAAGTGACTACTTAGGCAAGGGCAGGGATCCAGGTTCGATCTGTGGCATCATGTGCCACGCTAGGCCCACCCCCAGGTGCACTGAGCCAGCCACCAAGACTAAGTGTGGTGGTGCATGCCTGTAATCCCAGAGCTGAGGAGGCTGAAAGCAGGAGGATCACTATGAGCTACAGAATGAGACCCTGTACCAAATACATAAAAATAATAATAATAATATAAGTTTGGGATTTGTCAGTTCTTTACTGGGAGAAGTCACAGCCCATCGTAATAGCTAATGACTTCAACCACTGAGCCCCTAACTGCGTAGAGCATAGTGCTCACTGGATGATAACTTTACTGCCATTTAGAATGCAGCCTCTCCTATGTGGCCTTGCACAGTTTAACATCTCTGAGCCTCTATTTTCTCATTAGAAAGTGGGTGCTGTGGGGAAAACGTATTTAGAACATATATGAATGTATATTATATCCATACTGCTACATACTAACTATCCAAATATGTCCATTATCACAATTATCAACATCATCACCATTTTCTTGCTTTCCTATATGTTTAAAATTCATCAAAATCAAAAGACAGTTGCAGCTCTTTCCTTGTAGGACCCAGTATTACACAAGTACAAATGGAACTAAAGGTAATACTTGTGCCCAGAGCTGACATCTGTTCATCATTTCTCTGTGGACAATTATGGCATCCTTACTAATGGGATTCCCTTAAAAGGCCTGCCAGGCGGTGCCATTCAGCTCACACTGCTACGGGTCTGCTACTTTGTGGTCCAGCTGCATAAGCCTCCTTCAATCTCTCCAGTGGGATACTGCGATTCACCTTGGCTCCCGATGGGCTGGTGCCAGCCAGTCTCCCAGAGCTTAGCTCACCTGTTTCCTCCTCTGGGAAGACCAGGCTGACCCAAGACTGGGAGGACCCTTTGGCATCTGCTACCTGGCACTGGGTCTTTACCTCGCCATCCTCAGCTTCACTCTGGAAACCTGACACCACCCTTGCCCACTAAGATGCCTCCTGCAGGAAGGTCCTGGCTATGTCTGTACAGCTGAGCACTGAAGCTCCAGGGTCAGTGCTGTCCCAGGTGATCAATAAACATTGTGCAAAGAACAGATGAAAAGCCAGCGGCCAGCATTCCCTATCAGATAATTAATGGGCTTACTTTTTTCTTGATAAAATATGGCAGTAAAAATTATCAAATAGCAACAAGTAAAGAAAAAAACATCAGAAAGTTTGTCTCACATGAACACAACTGGTTCAGTGATACTCATCGCATGGACACATGTTATCTAAATCCTGGGTTGTGCTGTTGTCAGAGAAGCACAGGATCTCCCCAGGGAAGCAGTTCTGCTGCGTCCCCTAGGCCACAGTTTGGACTTCACTGTTTTCTTTGTTAATTCTCTCAGTCATGGATAGATTCTTTTAAAAAACGGGGATGGGGGAGGGAAGGGGGGTTCCTCCCTGCTCAAACAGCGCTCTCACTTAACAATCACACCTTAAGTTATTGTGTTTTTCTTTAGTGATCTTCGATTGCCCAGGACATTGGTCAACATAACGTTAACAGATGCAGCGAGATACGCAAAGCTCCATGAAGTCCTGGATGCGGTGTGGAAGAACTGACCAATCACAGCAGAAAGGAGGTGGGAGAAAGAAAGTGAGGAGCAGCGGGAAAGGCTGGCAAAGAGTGAGCTGAGCATGCAAGGATTAAGCAATACCTTTACCAAGCTGAATGAAGTCTCAAATCCTTTCATAAAAATTATACTTCCTTCAGTTTTGTAGAATAAAAGTCAAACATGATGTGATATATAAAGACGCTATCAAAAGCAACACTTGATTATCCATTCTGAGTGAGCACCTAAATTTGACTTCCTCTAACTTGTAATTTTAGACTCACATTTGAAGATAATGCCCCAATCACAACTTTCTTTAGCTGAACATTCAGTCAGTTTTGAATGCATACATTAAAAATGCATATATTCAAGGATAAATACAACTGCCTGAATATCTGATGCTACACAGTGTACATGACTAAATCATATGACATCAGTTTCCCCAATGCTAAAATGGGTACACAGTTGGCTCTTTGTTTTATTTGCTTTGCTAGAGAACAATGAATCAGATGCAGAGGGTGTTTTGCCCCCTTAAAGTCCAACACCTTTCTTGAAACAGATCCATGTATAATCAGTGGACATACTATTTGTCTTCCAAAACATTTACCTACAAATGTACTATATCTTCTTTTTAAAGATTAATTTTTCAAACAGCACAGTAGACACAGTACCTGTTACTGTTTTCCCTCTTTTCCTATAGCAAATGCCAAGGATGACAGCAGCCACCAGTGCCACAGACATGAAGAGAAGCAGAATGATTAAACTGGGCAGGTAAACCTGGGAGTCTGTGTTGGGAGAAAATGAAAAATATAATATGAGAGCTTATTTAATTTTATGAAATTTAAAAGCAAAACCTTGTGAATCCCACCTCAGAATCATGGGTACATGGCCTGGAATATCTCCGGGGAACCACGGAGATAGCTCAGCAGCCTAAGCACCTGCCTGGCAAGCGCAAGGACCTGATTTCATCCCTAGCACCGCATGCTATGTGAGCTGCATAGTGAGACACTCTACCAAACACAAAAATTTAAATAAAACAAATTAAAATTTGGGGGAAAAATTAAAAAGGGTAACAGAAGCAGGGAGCTCTCAATGCCTAGGTGGGCACTTCTCAGAGAGATTGCATAGCCAAGCTCAGCACTACTGTGCCTGGCTCCGCCCATGTGTGGTCGTCCCAGACCAGTGCCGTGTCCCTGCTTCTTCTGTCCTTTTGCCTGCAGGCAGAGAGAAGCGTTTGCCACCTTTGTCCGAATGCCAGCAGGGTGTCAGCATTTTACTGGCCATGAGAAGAACCACAGCCACCCTGAGAAGGATTGCTGCTATTTCAGCTCCAGTGCATTGCGGACTCCATCACTTTTTTCACTGCTCTTCAGTTACTTATAGGTAGAGCCTTCATATCATCACCCTTGGTTTCTAGACTCCCACGTTTCTTTCCCTCTCTTTTAAAATATCCTTTACTTCATTATTTTTTTTTTACCTATTTTTGGTGATTTTTAATCTTCTAAATGGACTTTTAAAAACTCTGATCTGATTGTGTAATTTCATAGCCACATGCTTTCATGTCTTCTTGTTTCTTAAAATGTCAATTTAAACCCCTCACCAGTCTACCCTGTTTTCTGTGATTTATGTTCTCTTGCCTCACTGCATAGGTGTTTCTGCTACTTCTCTTACTTCTTCCAGTATCCACACCGAATTCCCCACCCACACTGACCCACCCACTTGGAGCAAACAGCCTCCTCCAATAACCAGCAATTTTTGGTCAATCTTCAAAACTGCATAACGTTAACTTGACTTACAGAATGTTCCATAACTCAGGACAGCTAGGATCTAACAAGCTGCTAGCTCCAGTTAATGACCAAGATCTCCCTGCAAGCATCACTGTGGCCATTACCACCCTGCCTACCATGTCTGGGGATTTTCATTTACGTTTGCAGCTTTGTTTTCTGTCTGTGTATAAATATATCATTAGTTGCCTCCCATCCAGTGTAAAAAGTGACCAAGTACTCTGGTCTGCCCAAGTCCTTAGGTTCAACCCCTAGCACTACTTTTTAAAAGATTAAATAGGGCCAGCAAAATAGTTCAGCTGACGGAAGTGCCTGCTTGGGCAAGCTTGGAGATGCACAGGGACCGCAGCTGATCCCAAATGCTGTGTCAGCCCCATGGCCATGTAGGGCTGAGCCGGCCAGAGTCTGGGCATAGTAGCACACGCCTGTATTCCCAACACTGGGGAGGTTGAAAAACAAGAGGATCACTACGAATCCTAGCTGCATAGTGAGACCCTGCAACAACCAAATACATCAAAAATAATAATAAATTGAATAATAACATATAGAGAGCTAAAATGCTGATAAACATGGAACACTGAGCTGGCCATGGGGAGGGTGAAAAGGAAAGGGACAGACGAGCCCCTGCAAACACAGTATGTGTCTCCCTGGGAAGCTCGACAGCTGACTGTGCTGGGCACATCTACTATCCAGCAGGCTTGAGTCAAGCATACCCCGTGGCAGTTTTCTGGATGGCAGAGGAGAACTGCAAACCACATCTGATTTCTCTGTCCCACGATGTTCTTCTCTCTTCCCAAGAACAGTACAACTATGAAAGGAAGAATAGTTCAGTGCTGTGGTTTAATATCTTGTTTTAAAAACAAAAACAAAAAACAAAAATTCTGCTACGCTATGGGTAGGGTGCAGCTCCTTCAGGAGGTAATCCATGTCTTCTTGGACATCTGAATCTACAAGGGCACTGGAACACCACAGAAGTAGATAAAGTTGCCAGAAAATACTCTAAGAACTGACAGCCTGGTGAGTGAGAGTGTGGTAAAAAGATGCCAAATGCTTCAGTTACCCTGGCTAAATAGTGAACTTCTGATAAATCCTTTATTGAAGTTGAAAAATACAGAATACATTTTCAACATAAAACTTGGATACACAGATCAGAAAATCAGCATTTCAGTGCCAGCCTGATAGCTCAGAAAATTAAAGCACCTTCTTAGGCAGACACAGGGGCCAGGGATTTGACCCCACTCCAGAGGCATGCAGAGACAGGGGCTGAAACTGGGCATGGTGGCACACACCTGTAATCCCAGCACTTGGGGAGCTGAAAACCAGGAGAATCACTACAAGTCTGATCTATGTAGTGAGACCCTGTAGACCCTGCAGACCCCGTACTAAATGAGAAAAAAAGGAAAGAAAATCCGCATTTCATAAGAATTTATTGGAAACTGAAAGAACTGTTATATGGGAATTACACCAAAGACAAACTCATGTAAGTGCGTCATGGCAAAAACAGGTTAATTATCCTTACTTTAAAAATCTAACATGCAAAATGCTTTAGAATATGAAATCTTTTGAGTTTGACCTCACAATTAGAAAACCTACTATTATGAAACTTTGTTTTACTCATAAACATAATTTAAAATAACATAAAATTTCTTTCATAAGTGATTGCAATGTGTACAATATGTACACAAAACAAAGTGATTTCTGTACATAAGCTTGGTTCTCCTTCCATCTCATTGTATACATGAAAATATTCCGAAGTCTGAAAAAATTCTGAAACTTGAAACATTTTTAATCACCTCTATACAAGATTATTCATTACAAAATTATGTATTAGTGTAAGAGATGGGGGAACAATCTAAATGGCCATTAAGAAATTTAGACCAGCCAAATAGCTCAGCAGATTACCGTGCCTGCAAGTAGGCACAGGGGCTGGAGGTTCCATCCGTACATGTGTTATGCTGGCTCTGCCTCCAGGGCACACTGACACAGCAATCGAGGCTGCGCATGGTGGCACGCGCCTGTAATCCCAGCTCTTGGGAGGTGTAAGGATCACTACAAGTCCGATCTAGTAGTGAGACCCTGAGCACCTTGTAGACCCTTCCCTGAAAATACAAAAAAAAAAAAAAAGAAAGAAAAAATTTATCAAATACATTATAGTACAGTTCTACAATGAAATGCTATGTCTTTAAAAAGCTTCAGAGATGCAGAAGGCATCAATATACACAGGAAGCATCTACATGCACATATATAGTGCAGACGTACAAACTCTGGATGAGTAAGACAGCGGTGCTGGGAAATTAGGAAAAGCTGGAACAATCCTAGATGTCATAAATTGGGTCTATGGGGGGGTGTTTGCCCCCTGGATTCTGATCCCTAGCACCACCAAAAACAAGTCATAAGTCATTTTCAACGAAATAAGTTTTAAAAAAATAGAAGATACACAGCATTAAGTTATAGACTACCAAATTTACTAACTAACACAAAGTTCCCATCACACTTCAGATTGCAGAACTGGGTTGACTAGCTTATTTCTCCCACACTGAATTGACAGATGTTTTCCTAAGAGGAAGCCTTACTGAATGGAATCAGCCTGGTTTCAACCCACATGGGACAGTGGCCCTTGAGTTGCATAAAAAACAACCAACGATTTGTCTCCAAATGTGTTGTTACTTACTTGGTCCAGGGTTTGCATTTGTCCATGGAAGAAAAGGAATCTGAGAAGTGGCCTGGGGGGCAAGGCTTGCACACAGTGTCTGTGTTAAGCTGCACTGTCAGAAAGACCACAGACAAACACACAAAACAAAACAGGACACTTAGAGATCAGCCAGGATGAAGTCCCATAAGTGCTGTCCCTCTCTGCCTCTTGTCCCCATCCCTGCCCGTCCCTACCCACCAACGGCTTCCACTCCTGAGCTTGGGCCTAGTGAGCAGTTCAAATGTCCACCGTGAGTAAACAAAAGCATTCTTTTACTCAGTTAACTCAGCTAGTTAACTCAAAAAGGTAACTATTTCCACCTCAGGCCACTACCACTAGCGTCTGATGCCAGCTTTGGTCACGACCTTCAGTGTTCAGGATCAGTCAGAGAGGTATCTGTCTCTTGATTTGGCAGAAATTATATTAACAAATGCCAGTTAATATCAAATAATTTACATCAAATCAAATAGCTTTTTAAAAGATGAACATACTCTAGAAGATTGTAAGAAGGATTCAAAAACAAAGAGGCTTTCCAAGGAGCTATCAGGCATTTGAAGAATTAGTGGCACTTATTTCCATACATTTTACTTCCATTCGGCTCTTGAGTAGCACTGCCCCACTAGAGGCCTCTTGCATGCTTTCCTTCCTTCCTCCCCTTTATAGTCATCTTTCTACCTCTTTGAAAGAAGGCACATTTCTTACACACCCCAAATCCTGCTATGCTGACAAACAGAATGACAATGGAAATATTAGTGATGTCAAAAAAAAAAAAAAATACTAGTGAATGCCTGCATTCGTAGCACCCAGTCTAGCTTTTCTCTTTCTCAATCTAAGGTCAAAAGTGTGCATAGTGAGACCCTGCACCAAAAAAATAGAAAAAGACAAAAAACCCAAAAAAGTGTGTCATGAAAAGAGGACACTTGAGACCAGGTTGAGTTAATCTGCGTTGAAGTGTACTGCAAAGTTGGGTGGGAGTGAAACTCTCACCCCTCCATCTCATGCCCTCTATCTTCTACTTATTATCAAAGAATGCACCATCCCCAAAGGTGCAAATCAGGGAAGGCATCTACCCAAGGCCCTGAAGGCAGCACACCTTGTTTCACACAACTGAGAAAATTTTAGAAAGGCACAACACTTTGTCTTAGAATCTGAATTCAGAAGGAGCTGGCTGCAATAGAGGGGTTTCATGATTTAAAATCAAGGTAGACTTTTCTGTAAGAAAGAATGTCTGAGTCAGTCAATAAACAGTGCCTATCCCAGTTAGATTCCATGATACATGTGTCCCTCCACATGAATTGAAATGAATAATAGTTTAACACTCCCAACTCTGCCTAAGTATTTTGGTTTAGAACAATGTGTCTCTAAATGAAAGATTAACAGGTATTGTTACATCTTGAAAACACTGCTTTGTTATCCTTTCTAGAAATAAGGAAATCAGACAATTCTAAGAATATTTCTGTTAAGTTGAGAGTATCTTAGGCAGCTAAGATACTAGAGATAGAAATTAAGCTAGATAGAAATTAAAAGGCAGGGTGAGGCTGGGTCCTTGAGGGAGTCACTGCACAAGATGAGACAAGTCAAAATTGTACCTAGCGATGAAACGGTAGCAAGCCACGCCCACAAGTTCCCTAGAGGTAGAGACAGCAGCTTGAGATTGTACTGTACTCAGCACTGCCCAGTTCAGTGAGGCCTAGCTGAGGCACCGGATGCATAGGTGACCAGAAGACCAGAACACCCTGATCCTTACTCCTATCCCTTTCCCAGAATGCCTTTGAACCTTCTACCTTAGAAATTATAGACAAGCTAAAGTTAGTGTATACTGCCTATAGTATACCTCCTATGTACCTAACTTCCCTACTGGATCATTATTAGCTAAGTGTCTGTACTTATCCTATAGGTTGATCATAATTTGATCCAGAGTTACCCAAGTTGTATCTTTGCTGTATAAAATGCCCTTGACAAACCAGTCTTGGTGGTGACATGCTCAGAACTCTCTTCCTAAGAGCTTTCTCTTGACAAGCTTTTCCTACTGTTAGCTTTCCTTGTCCTTTGGTTATCAAGAGCAAACTTAGCACATCTGACATTTAACCAGTTGGGAGCCGCCACTTCCCCATAAGAGGATTTCTATTTTTTTTTATTTAAAACAAAAGAGAAGGACATAATTGGGTTATCAAATAACTCCCCCCCCCCTTTTTTTTGTATTTTTAGTACAGGGTCTACAGGGTCTCATTACACAGATTGGACTCATAGTGATCCGCCTGTTTTCAGCCTCCCAAGTGCTGGGATTACAGTTGCATGCCACCACACCCAGTCTCAGTCCCTGTCTCAGAGGGCCCCAGGGGATGGGGCCCACATGGCAGACCAGGGATCAAATCCCTGCACATGCCTAAGCAGGTGCTTTAGTCTGCTGAGCTATCTGGCTGGCCCTTATTAAAAGACTTCTGATGTCACATCACTATGTGATCGTACACATATAACCCAACGCTACAGCCCAATAATAGTTTTTTTTTTTTCTTAGCACATATATATGACCAAAAAATATGAAAAAAGCTGATGTTGCAGCCTGTTGCATTTAAGCAGTAAGTAGCCTTCAATAATTATTTTTTCCCATTATATAATGGGAAAAAGTCCCATTCATTATGAAGTTTTACCTTTATGGTTACGTTATAGCAAAATATAGTCACCTGTGGCAAACTGCAATGATAGATGTGACAAACTCAGTGCAGAAGAAAAATGTTTTCTTGTCAGAAATTTGTCACAGTAATTTTTTTTAAATTGAGATTTTAAATATGTACCATTTTTTGGACATAAAGGAGTTAAAATGGTAAAAGCCCTCCAAGCATAAACATATTTTGGGATAAAATTTTGTAGAGATGATGGAGTGGATACTAATTAAAAGGAGAGAAAGAAACTCCCTAAGTTCCTCAGTGAAAACTGATAAGTTCATTTTAAAATGGAGGGTTGTGGATATTAAATTGCTCTGGTGTTTAGAGTCCAATGGCTATTTTTAAATGTGTCAACTATAGTTATAATTCCATGGTAACTAAGTCCTTAGCAACTCTTTAAATTGGTAATAAAAGATATCCACTGAGGTGTGTTTTTTTTTTTTTTTTTTTTTTTATCCCTCAGGCAGTGCACAATTAAAGGAAAGGAGGGAAGGGGGGAGGGAAGGAAGGAAGAGGAATGGGGGGAGAGAGAGAGCCAAAGGCAGACGTAAGAGTTGGGTGGTGATGTGGCCCTATAATCTAAGCACTAGAATGACTGAGGCAAAAAAGATTGAAAGGTCAAGACCGGCCTGGACCACCTAGGAGTTCGACATAGACTTGGGCTATGTACATACTGAGGCTATCTTTTAAAAACCTGAAGTACCCCTGTGCTAGCCCGTGCGTCCTAGGTTTCACTGCTGCCCAAGCAGTCCGAGTGCCCCAGAGGTGTGACAAGTGCTTCACCACTCACACGCCCTTTGAAGATCCTGACCCACTGACCCTCAGTTCTTGCCTGCACACATCTCTTGTGGAAAACCAAGGTCTCCACTCAAGTTCGTCTCGTGTCATCTGGCTCCCTAGAGCACCTGTGAACCCCAGCCACCTACACAACTGGATTATAGCCCAGGGCCTTTACCCTCAGCTGCATCACCAACACCTGTTCCTCCTGTTTTTAAAATAAGGTGTCACTAAGTTGCTAAAACTTCCTAGGCTGGGCTCCAACTTGCCATCCTCCTGCTCCAGTCTCCCAGAATGCTAGGATCACAACTGGGCCATTATGGCTTTCTTAGCCATAAGTAAAAACTACCTGGAGGTTCTCTGTGCCCTAATTTTCACTGCATGCCTCTGTGGGAGCAGACTGGAGCACACACACACACACACACACACACACAAAACCGTACAAGGGTGCTGGGCACCGAAGCCGGGCTTGCACTCTGTGTTGCGTCGGCAGCACTCGCAGTCCTGGCTCCAGTGATAACCAGCCGTGCAGGCGCAGCGCCGGGGTGCCATGCGGTTGCCAGGATCCACAGCCACCAGGGCCTTGCCTGTGGGAGACACAACACAGGTCAGTGGCCACCAAGAGGGTGAAGGCACAGACACACCATCCACCATGCACAGCTGTCCAACATCTAGTCCCCAAATGCCAGGACAGTGCAGCCTGGCTGGCCTGCAGAATGACTCATTCAGGACACTTGCTTTGAGGAACTCCCAAGTTCCTCCTGGCTCTTCCTGTATGGCACAAAAACACCAGCATTTTTTTTTCCTGATAGTTTTGTGAGCATTACAAGAAGTTAATTTTCATGCTAGTAGGAAGATTAAGGACTGAAATATGTGTGATCTGTACTTCAGTAAATGCAAGCTCATCAAACTATGCCCAGCTTCTTGAATTTTACTAAATTCTAACATCACCAGCATTAACACTGAGGCTTCTTTAGACCTCAGACAATGGGGATTCAGGAGAGTTGAGCTCATCTTGACATTCAAAGGGTCCCTTGGTAGTTAGATAAGTACAGAAAGCAGAGGCAGACGAGGAGAATCAGTCTCTGCTCTGAACACCTAGGATAATACTTTTTTCTCTTTTTTTTATAAGATATAGCAAAATGTTTGTTTTATTACTTTAAATCTGTCCCCTTCCATTTTTTTCTGCAATACTAGTACATGACAATTTACTCTGTGATACTACACACACACACACACACACACACACACACACACAGATCCTTATTATTCACAGACCCATATTAGTGAATTTACCAACTTTGGAAAAATTCCTTTGTAAGCTCCAAATCAGTATTCTAGGCATTTTCACAATTCGTGGCCATGTGAAGAACTGTACACACGTTGGGCCTCTCTGCAGGCCGCCTCCTCAGGGAGACTGGATGAGGACGCACGGCTTTCTCATCTCACTCTCTCACACTGTGCAGAGGTGTCCTTCACAGCGCCTAACCAGTGCCGCATTTCCCTCATTTTTACACTTTTTGTTGGATTTTCCCATTTGAAATGGCCCCAAACATAATGCTAAAGTGCAGTTTAGTGTTTTAAGAGCAGAAAGTTGGGAAGCACTTTTGGGAGAAACCCCCTGTGTGAGGTAAGCACTGTATCATTGATTAGGTGGTGCCTCTGCAGTGCAATGGTAATGACCGAACAACACGTATCGGATAAAAACGAACACACATAACACAAGGGTACAGGTTGACTGGCTGAGGAAGAGGTTGCAAGTACTACCTATCTGCTCTGAGGGCAGTGGCTCAGGATTTGCTAGTTCAGTATTTGTGGTTACTTTATGGAATGTAACTACTCTGAGTAAGGAGAATCAGCTCTGCACACACTAACATGAACCCTCCCCCCACACACAGTGCACATCCGTAACATTACTAAAAACAGACCTTGTACCTGTGTGCAAGTGCATCACAGCTGGACTGGCCAAACAGCCCTCTCCCCTTACATTACCGAATACATTTAGGAATATCAGGAGTAGAGGAAACAAATCAGAAATCTGTTTCTTCTTTCATTGTCCCAAGTTATAGCTAATAGGGAGCATTTCCTTTTTCCATTCTTTTCAGACCTAAGCATGGTGACCCTGAAGTTCGCACTCCCTCAGGTGGCCACACTTAAAGCCCAAGGCAGCTCTGCGGCAGTGCCAACTGGCAGAAACATACATACAGCATGAAAGCCTACACCGACACCTGTCACTTCTCAAAAAGTTCCAAGGGCTTCCAGCGTCCTCTTCAGATATAAGTAAGTGTAAGTCTTTAGGGTGTTGAATTGTTGGCATTTTCTAAAATACTTTAATGTACTTGGTTTTAGGCTTTAATCAGCTCTGGCAGGAGACAGAATGAATCTTTATTTCCAAAAGACAGCAATGAGTCAAAGTCATTACTAAACAGTAGGAAATGAAAAAGACTTCTCCACTGATGCTTCTGCTCAGTGGAGTTTCCACGTAACCTTCTCTAGGCAGAAATCTCTAGCCGTCTTTAACACATTAAAAAAATTAAAAAAACACACGTTCTTTATCTTTGCCCAAAGGTAGAAGAGAAAGACAACAGCAAGGACTGATCCAGTAGCAAGAAATCACCTAGGCACTCCAACTGAGGTCACTAAATAAAATGCATCAGAAAGGATAGCCAGAAATCCCAGGAGAAAGAGCTGATGCCAGTTCAGGGCAGGAAATGTCCAGGGTAAGTCTGGAAGCAAAGAAGCCCTGCATGAAGCCTGGTTAATACCAGAATATTTGGACCATCTTGAAAAAGTGGGGGAAATTGAGCATTAATAAAAATGATAGTCACTGCAATAGATTGAAACATCTGGTATATATCTAAATGCATAAATTCATAACATTTATACAAATTTCTGGGAGAAATCTGGATGCTCAAGTCATTATTTTGAAAAACGATAATAGAAAAAGCATTTATTCTGCCTTTCCTGTATGTACTGCACTTCAGGGTAACAAACCGTCAATAGAGAAGTTGCTCTTTATGAAGCATACCAGCTAATAAATTAAGAAAGGATAATACAATAGAACATCTAGATCATGCTTATCGAGCATGATCTAAAGCAACTGCTAATATCATAAAAAGGGATAAGGCACTATTAATCACAGTGGTGCACAGCTATAATACCAGCTACTCAAGAGACTGAGGCAGGAGGATGGCAAGTTTGCAGCCAGCCTGGGCAATTTAACATGACCCTGTCTCAAAGTAGTTTTCTTTTTTAAAAAGGCACAAGAGAGATAGGCAGTCATAATTCCAATATTATATATATGAATTATAGTATATATATAGGAGATTTGAAAAATCCAAATAAAACAAAAAATAAATCAGAATCTGATCTAGCTTCTCCAACAACCAATTTTCAGGAAATATAGGGGACAGAGGAATATGTTAAATGACAGCAAGGGTTGCACCTAGAAAACTTCAGGCTGGAAGCTCCATAGTACTTTAACATTCTTCTTCAACATATACACAGAATAGAAAGAGGCAAAAAGATAATTTAATCTCGAAATTAGAAAACTTACAAAACATATTTAGATCCTGATTCATGAAAACAAACTATAACCTAAAAACTTGTATGAGGAGAAAATAATTATGGCAGTATGGAAAGATGAAAAAAATGTAGAAGCAACAGAACATTTGTAGTTTAGGAAAAATGTTTTCAATTAAGAAATTTGGTTAAGTTTAGTTTTTCAATGTATAAAATGGGACAAATGTGAATATCTTATAGTACTCAAAGAAGGTTAAATGAGGCACTACATATACCAATATTGTGGGGACATTCTATCAAATTTATGATGTATTAATGATTAAACTGAAACATAAACACATTCCAGAATAAAAGTTCTAAGCATAGATTTTTTTTTAAATCCTGGGCTCTGAAGACTCAAAACCATATAATTCCTTCCCAATCCTTTCAAAAGAAACAGCACTGGTTGAATCTAAGAATACTTACAGAGATAAGAGGATCAAAAGATGAGACAAAAGACGGATACTGAGTTTCCACACTTCCCACTGTCACATAGATGTGATTAACCCACCTGTGTCACAGACTTTATGCAGCAAGCATTTATCTTCTTCATTCCAGGTATCCAAGTATTCATCTGGGCCACAGGGCAAACACACACTGTCAGAGGTAGTAGTGCATTTAGAAGACATGTACTTTCCTTAAATTAGAAGGGGAAAATGTATCGATGAAAACAAAATGACAAGAATGCAACACAAAAACAAAAGCCAAAAATGCACTGATCAAAAGCAAGACAAAACAATAATGAAAAAACACACTAGTGAGGTATAGTTCAGGGGACACTGGCTTCAATCCCTAGTATTAAATAAATAAATGGAAAGAAAGAAGGAAGAGGAGGAAGAAGAGGAGGGGAAGGAAGGAAGGAAGGAAGGAAGGAAGGAAGGAAGGAAGAAAGAAAGAAAGAAAGAAAGAAAGAAAGAAAGAAAGAAAGAAAGAAAGAAAGAAAGAAAGAAAGAAAGAAAGAACGAACGAACCAATCTACTGGTCTAGTTTATGTGGCCATAATCCCAGAAACTGCTCTCCAGACCACAAACAGCATGATATATGAGATGAGTGTGGTACCCCAGGCTCTGCAGGCACCTTGGCTGGCTAAGATATGCTGTCCCAGGTTTACTGTGCCTGATGTGTTCCCTCCTGAGTTTACTGTGGTCATAGAAGCTTCTTAGTTCATGTAAATAAAGGACCAACTGCCTTTTTGCCCCCGAATTCCGCTGTTCATGCAGTAGAACTATGGATTTAAACTGGGTCATATAGAACTTGAGAGGTTCCCTGGCATCACTCAGGGAATAAGAGGGTAAGCAAGACAAATTGTATTAACCTCTCCATCTTACCATCTCCAGACCTCTCTCTACCTCACTCTGTATGGCAAACTTCTTGTGTTCTACAAACACTATGGGCTCATGGTTTGATCAAGACACATACACACACACACACACACACTCTCATACACACTCCACACTTAAAATCACTGGATATTGGTTCTACATATTGAGAAATATTTGCAGCTAAAACCTCCACAGGGTCTTGCTAATAAGGTAACCCACGTTTCACACTGCTCCCTAGAGCAATGAGAGAATGAGGACCCATTGAGCTGGGGGCTTTACAGGGCCCATTGAAATACTTGGCCACATACTGGCCAAGAATGGGGGTAGTCAGCACACTCCTGCTCCTTGGGAGGCATGTAAAGGACCAACAAGCTTCAGCAATTCAGCAGGGAGAATTCCAGGGTGGCTATTCCAAAATAAAATTACTGTGAAAATAATTTGAAATAAGAGCTGCATTTCACATTGCGAGAGTTTGAGTCTAAAGTGCTAAAATACAATTTTGAAAACCTTGTCTTCTCAAGAAATTGTGTTTTATGGGACCAGAGAGAACAGTAGAATAAGTGCTTGTCTGGCAAGTGCAAGTGTCGGAGTTCAATCCCCGGTTCTACCAAAAAATAAACACAAAACAAAAGGAAGAAATAGTGTTTTGGGAAATTGAGTTTGAGCATAACTTAAGTACCAGTTTCTGAAACTCTTTTTGATATTTAAGTAATTTCATGTCTGAGAAAGATTTCTAAATGGGAGGCACTATTCCTGCCATCACCATAAAGGGTCTATCCAATTTCTTTTATAATCTGATAGGATAGAAAAAAGTCAACCAGCAGAAGTACCCCCACCTCTGGAAGACACTGACACAGGCTCAGGAAGAGGCCCACCTGGTTCGCACTTGCTGCAGCACCGCCCAGCATGCTCATAGTGCCTGTCACTTGTGCACGGAGGAGTGGCCTGGAAGGTCACCTGGAATGAAAGCAGACATTATGCACAAATCCTTTTCGGAGAACACAGGAGTGAATCGCTAAATTCTACTTGCAAAAAAGCACCATACGCTACTTATATGATCACTTCCAAAACGGTCCCCTCCCTGTTGAAGCCTAAGAATGTACAAACTCCACCTTTAGCACTGGGTATGACATCTACTTAGACACTTACAAAACATTTTAGTGCTGCTCGTAATGATTTGGCAGACTAAGGAAATATACAAATTGTACGCAAAAGCTGACATTGCTCTACATAAGCCACACACAATACTGGCCCCACTGCTGTGGGGTCAGATGGTATCTGCTTATACCACAGGAACATGAGGTCCTTTTCTATGATTATACTTGGGAGGTCAAATTTGGTCTCATAAACTACTTCTGAATTGTAGAAGATATTTAATACCGCTCACCTTCAAAAACATTAAGTAAAACATGGAATTTTAAAAAGTCAGGACAGTAAGATGTTACAGGAACTTCATGCGCTCAGACCCAACCATTTACTGCTTGAGGGACTCCACATACACTGCTCAATCATTTGGAGCTTCTGTTTCCTTTATGATTCAAAACAGTATAATTCTAATACAAATACTAATCTCTGAATCTTCCCATCTCAGTATAGCAAAACAAAACTACCAAGTCTCATAGAATCACCAGTTACAGGTGGTAGCAGCAGTTGTTTTTCTCAGCAGCTTTCTCAGTATATGAAAAATGACAACAATAATAAACACTGCTGATGACACGTCATCTTAGAAACGGAAGAGTGAAACTGAGTACTGAACAGACATCAGTGAATACCCTCTTTATCAAATTCTCTGCTGGGTCTGCAGATACCAAGTCACAGACCTTCTTCCCTTTAAGGGATTTAGTGTAGAGTGGCTAACACACACCAGGCGGGTGGTCCTGTAGAGCCAGTGGATTTGATCTCAGCAGAGAAAGGCCAGCAAGGTCTCCTCATGATCCTAGAAAGTGAGCTCAGCTTTGCAGGATACAAAGAAATCAGCCAGATAAGAAAAATAGCAACACTGGGGAGGGACAAAAAAGACCAAAGATTAAGTCAACAATTCACACAGAGGCATTGAGTTCTGGCACGGCCTTTGGGGTGGCCAGAGGCCCTAGGAGAGCATCAGATGGCACAGCAGAACAGGTGGCACAGCAGAGGAGAGGTGGGAGCTAAGGCACTGAGAGGCTGGTCATCTATATATTACAGAGTTGGAAGCAAGTGTTGAAATGTGGCTTAGAAGAAGCCATACACTCTGAAAACACTTCAGTTACAGAGGGAAATCCTATACAGAAAGTACCACCTCAGGAAGCACTATGCTGGCTGAGTGGGGTGGAGGGGATGGGCCTCCTACCTCAGCCGGGGCAGGCAGGTGAGGCAGGAGAACAGTGACCTTGAAGTGGATGAGCACGTCCCCCTGGGTTGCTGGAGCAGTGTGCACAGGAGGGCTGTATGTGGACTTGCTTCCTGGGACTCACTTTAGCCCTCTACAGACACCAGACTTCACCCAACTGACGGGGTGACCTGAGGCTAAGACTGCACAACGCTGCCACAAGTTGATGGGAAGGCAAATAGGATACATGTGTGCGTGGGCTGCAGTGAAATGTCAAAGGTTACCAAATGCTTCTGACCCATTAAGAAAGTTGCACCGTACGTGTAAGATAAGCATACACTCTGTCTGTGTGACACACTCAGAAAGGTACTTTTTAGGGGAATTTGGTAAGGACTGAAGCAGCTACTTGGGGGTGCTGTCAGACACCACCTGCTGTGTCCTGGGCTCCAGTGCCAGGTGCGCACCAGCTGACTGAACACGTGGACAACCGCTTCCACAGGCCAGAGCCTGGCTGTGATTCATTCACGCCATCCAGCACCTAATCTACGACTTCACCTCCTCCCCAAAAGGAGGAATCAGGGCTTTCCAAAGTGACAAAGACATCTTAACATAGAGTTTCACAGGTTATTTAACACTCATTTCTCATTCCTCAGCTTCTATCTTTTTATGTCTTTATACATACTGACACATAATTCACACACTATAAAATTTGGCCTTTTAAATTACACCAGTGGTTTTTTTTTAATATAGTTACACATTCGTATAATCATCCCTGCTTTAGTGTCAGCACGTTTTCCTCACTTCCAAAAGGACACGTCAACTTGACATAGTTACAGGATTATAGGTCTTTTAAGGAAGAGCAGAATTTTGCCACTGGGAAAATTTGTGATAGGTAATTATTATTTTAATCTTACTTAAGGAGGAGCTTAAGCAGAAATCTACTTTATTCTCTAGCTGTAAGTTACACTTTGAAACGTACATTCAACTCTTCACTCCAGCAAAATATATATATGCAATTTAAAAGGAACACTCATCCACACACATAGTTAAGGAAATGTGGTTTTGTGGTATTTTAAGCATTTTTTTTCCAGTACCAGGGATCGAACTTGGGACCTTATGCTTGCCAATGATACATATCTGGAAAATTCTTAAGGATGTCCTTATGTCTAGGAGAACATGAACTATGGCTTCAGTGTCCCTCTTCTTTTCCTTGTGGGCTCAGTTTCAACTTTCTTTCCCAGCACTTGCAGAGACCCTGTGCCAGGGAGAGCCCCTTCTCAGAGCCCTCTGCTGATCCCAGAGCCCACATGGAATATTCAGCCCCTTCCCTGTACTACTCCATGTCTGACCTGCATTTCCAGCCCACTACAGGTTCCCTGGTTCGCTCTCTTCATAGCACTCCCCATCATTCACTACCAGAAAATCAAGTTCTTCCCACCCTTCAGATTCTCTTGTCTGCCTCCAGGACTTAGGGATCTGTCCCTGGATAGTGAAGGCCAGCTCAGCTCTCACTTTACTCCTGACTCCTAGCTGTTCTTCATGGGATCTCCTTATGCCTGTCTCCCTCTGCCTGGATAGCCTGCCAGGCACACCCTCTGAATACCACCCTTCTGCGTGAATGAATACATATCCTTCCACTCAGATATCTGGGTCCCTGCCTTGCCCATTCTGACCCCTCCTTTTGCCTACAAGAGTCCTGGTTCTGTTGTCCACCATCTCACTGCTGGCTGCCCTGATCACCAGCAGCTGGCAAGAGTAGTGAGGCTGTTCTCGACCCTTGCAACAGCAGCTGTGCTGCTCCATCCAGCTTCCTAGAATTTGGGTTGGGGGGCTGACACTACTTTTAAAGGTCATGCTACCCTGGTTATGAGATGGTGGCTATTATAATCAGTAGCCATAGTAGGAAGGTGAGAACCTGATTTTAAAAATATGCTCCCACTAAAGTGTTACTGAAGGGCTCCCCCAGGGAATGGGGCATGTAGAGTAAAGGCTGCAGATGTTCAGCTAATGGGGCAAGAGAGTGAGGGACCTACAATTGTCTTTCTCTCTCCAACAGATACAGTGGGAAGCCCTAAGTTGAGGTGTTTCCTTAGCTCACCTTTACGATGCACTTTTCTAAAATAGTTGAGTCAAAGTTTCTGAATCAGAATTGTCTTCATGAAGCAAATAAGACAGAACTTTGAGAGCTTTTTATTTGTGAATAGGAAATATGTAACCATATGATACACAATTTGAAAGCCTTGTTTGGGGAAAATTCTTTCTCCCATCCTTCTCCCAGTCACCCCTTCCCATAGGTAACCAAAGTTTCTAGGAGGTAAGGGTGTGTGTGTGTGTGTGTGTGTGTGTGTGTGTGTGTGTGTGTGTGTCTTTCTGGAACTTCAAGAGAAATGATATGTGAAGCATTTTGGAGTCTGCTTTACAGCAGTTATCCTGCCAGCCAGTGAGGACGAAGTCTGTAGTGCTTGCATTTGGATGAACCTAATTGATGTACGATGCTCAGAAGTCTTGTAAAAACTAAGCAAGGGTGTTGAAAGGATCCTACTATAGCTTTTAATCAGTAAAATAAAAAAAATTCTATTTAGCCCACAGAATTTACACCAACTAAAGAAAGAAAAAACTGCTTTTTTTCTTTCTTTTTTGTACTGGGAATTAAACTCAAGGACTTGCTTTTTTTTTTTGTAACAGATCTCCTATTATCATTTGGATCTGTAATGGCCCTAAGAACTCATGAATTAAAGATTGGGCTGGTAGCCAATGGACATTCTGGGAAATGACTGGACAATTCGGCTTTAACTTCATCAGTCAATCAAGCCAGTGAGGAGGTGCTTGGCCTCTCCGAGTAAAGATGGTGGAACGCGGTTACAACTTTTCGCTGAGAACCTTCAGCCCATCTGATCCAGACTGAATGTGCACTACCAGCTATAGCTGGAGGAGCCCCTTTGGTGGGAATTAAAGCTGCAAATGGTGTGGTATTAGCAACTGAGAAGAAACAGAAGTCCATTCTGTACAATGAGCGAAGTGTACACAAAGTAGAGCCAATCACCAAGCACATAGGTTTGGTGTGTAGTGGCTTGGGCTCAGATTACAGAGTGCCTTGGAAACTCGCCCAGCAGTACCACCTTACTTACCAGGAGCCCAGTCCTACAGCTCAGCTGGTACAGAGGATAGCTTCTGTGATGCAGGAATACACCCACTTGGGTGATGTTCGCCTATTTGGTGTTTCTTTACTTACTTGTGGTTGGAATGAGAGACGGTCAAATTTATTTCAGTCAGACCCATCTGGAGCTTGCTTTGGCTGGAAGGCCACAGCCATAGGAAAGAACTATGTGAATGGGAAAACTCTCCTCAAAAAAAGATATAATGAAGATCTGGAGCTTGAAGGTGCCATTCACACGGCCATCCTAACCATCCAGGAGAGCTTTGAAGGGCAAATGACAGAAGGTAAGCCAGAGGTTGACATCTGCAGTGGATCTGGCTTCAGGAGGCTCACTCCTACTGAAGTGAAGAATGACTTAGCTGCCACTGCATAATAATGAAGTGACTGAGTAACCTGAAATTTCAGGTAATTGATCTACTTAAACATATTTAAAGTATGTTTTGTTTTGAAGACTTTTTGTATACTTATTTCTAGATAATTTCATGGACTGATGTTTTTAAAGTGATTCTTATAAATCATAATAAACTGTTAAATAAAAAAAAAGCCATTGATGAAATCATAACCTGATGGCATTGTCAGGAAGTGAGGGGTCCCTGTCTTGCCCATTCTGACCACTGCTCTTGCCTATAGGATGCCCAGTTCTGATGTCCACCATCTCACCACTGGCTGCCCTACTGGGGCAAGCTAGTGGGACCACGACCTTGGGGAGCACATCTGGTCCTAGGCCCTGGCCTCTCAGGCTCCTTCCCTGTCTCCTGCTGCAATGAGGTGAGCGGCCTTCCTCCGCCAGGCCCTCCCACCATTTGATCTCTGCCTCACCACAGGCCTAGCACAGTGGAGCTGGCTGGGCATGTACGAAAGCCTCTGAAACTGAGAGCCACAATGTATGTCCTTTTCTCCCCCCGGCCACTTTTTTTTGTATTTTAGGGAAGGTTCTACAGAATGTTCAGGGTTTCACTACTAGATCAGATTCATAGTGATCCACCTGTTTAGAGCCTCCCAAGAGCTGGGATTACAGGTATGAGCCACCACCCCAGTCTCAATTGCCAGCTCAGTGTGCACAGGGGGCAGGGCCAACACAACAGGCCTGGGGATCAAATCCCAGGCCCCTGTACCTGCTTGCAGGTGCCTTAATCTGCTGAGTTATTTGGCCTGCCCTCCTTTTCTCCTTGAAGTTGAGTTGATATTTTCAGTTATTTTATCACAGACACCCAAAGCTGGCTAATATACCTTCTCCAGATTAGTAAAGAATATGAAGAGTCTATTTATAGCAAATATCCTCTACATGTACAGGAGTTCCTGTTAAGTCTAAAATGAAAGTAGTTTAAGGTGGAGAAAAGATGCATTTATTTGATTCCTTCTCCCCCACTTTAATGTGTCATGTACATATTCATCTCAGGACATACAGACTGGTGTTTTCCTAACATCTGACAGATGTCTGCAAACCAAGCATGTTCACAGTCTGTGCAAGGCTCTGAGAGGGATGGAAGAGATAACAAATTGTAAATAAATATCTTTTTTATAAAGTTCTGCAGGTTTACTTCCCTATGCAAAACCCATGTTGGATATACTTCTGAAACACTGTATGTATTTCTGCCACAGGGCACTGTGGATCTATCTTTACAAGCCTGTGGAGAAATTCGACTTCAATATCTATTTTTCATATTGTTAATCAGCCCAATTGTTGGGAAAGTCATGATGGATACTACAGTTACTTTCTTGCTCTACTGAAAATTCACACTGACGAAGAACAAAGCAGAAAAGGGCTTGGCCTTTTCTGTCAAGAGGTTTAAAAAAAAAAAACCCTCACTTAGAAGAACAAATGAGGGATTTTCCATAGGTTTCATTTTATAAAATGTCACCCATGACTATATTTGAGACTTTGACTATAAGTTCAGGAAGGGTTATATCAAATTTCTGAATGTTACAGCAGAACTAAACAATGTGGTTTTTGTTGAAGGAGAAACTATTAAATGTGAAAATAATACTTCACTTAATAGTCCTGGTACCCTAGAAAATAATATCCTTAACAAAAATCACTACTGGGACTGCTCCCACCTAAAATATAATACAAATGAAGTGCCAGTGACCTGCTTTCCTTACTGTGACAGTCTCACACTAAAAAAATTACTTCTCTCTGAGGTATGCTATTTTTAGCTATAAACAAACAACAAATAAGCGGTAGCATTAAAAGATCAGAGTAACCTGCAAACAAAGGCTCTCTCACTTCTTGTCCATTTCTTGAACTGCATTTTTTTCCTTCAGTCAGCTGAGAAGATGGCCCAGACAGGTCTAAACTTTTCTCTCTGACAGACATTTCAATTAGGTAGTCAAAACACAGATCCTTTCACTTGGGGTACTCTGGGAAATCATGTCAGGTGTGCCCATATTTTAGTTGATTTCCTCTGAGAGCTTCCAGATGGCCTCCTCTATTTTATATAGCTGTCTGGGTTTTACGATTCAGGTTGTTTGTGGTGCTGTGGATGGAACTCGGAGCCTTGTGCATGCTAAACAAATACTGTGCCCCATGCCTTGCTCTGTGTTCTTAACAAGCACAGTCAGGCATCTGCGCATGTAAAGAAAGCTTCATGCTTCTCAATGAGACATTCATAATGAAGAGTGGAGATGATGGAAGAATAGTTATTAGCTTAGAAATCAGATAGGGCTGGTCTCTCTACAAAAACAGAAAAATCAAATAAATACTAACTAAGGTCAAGTCCACCGACAGGTGCTGGGAGAACCTAAGTTGGAGGAAGGGTCAGGGTGGGATGAGGCCTAGACAACCCTCCATGGTGAAGATGGACTTGGGGACATGGAGATTTTCTACCTGAGTTAACTCCCAGAATTGGGCTTTCAGTTTGGACTGGCCAGAGAACACGTGACATTTCTTTAATAAACCAGTCTGTATTTCTACAGTTTTAGGACCAACCACCCCCCACAAGATCCAACTGTAAGCCTCAGTCTGCTCACTTGTGCGAGGGGTCTGATAATTGGGCCCGCCCGGCTGACCGAGAATCATGTGCCATAGTTCAAGTACATGGTGTGGCTGCGGCCCACGGCAATGTTCCCTAAACATGAAGGCTCCGCTTCCTCACTCTGAAGCAAATGACCTTTCTAGTAGGTTTCTGGGGAAAGTAAACGACGTGATCTTGTTATGCCCTGGGTGGACTGGCGCACATTCCACAGAAGGGAGCGGGTGTTCACCTGCATGCAGGAGCATACTTAGCAAACGCAAGTCGCTTACATCCTGTCACTGCCTGAGGGGAGAGGAGTAAGTGTCACCAGAACTGTTAAAGGCAGACAGAATATTCAAAAATCCCAAAGAACTAACAATTTTCCTGAGTATACCATCCTTCTTTAGTTTTTATCTGGCCATGACAAATGAAGAATGACTGGCAGGATATCTAGGAGGGGGGTGGTTAGCATATTTTCAAAAGCATGTTTGATCTCAGATGAAGAAGTACCTTCATTGGGATTGGAAGTGAGATACATGGCTGTCAAGTGTCAAGTGCTCTGAGTGGCTCTGTGGTTTTCTGCCTGGGCTTGCGTCGGCTGTGTACACTGCGCCTGGCTGCAGGCAGACAGTTTACTCAGTATGTCTGCTGATAAAGGTGCTGTGAGATTGTATCTGTGGGTGATTTCTGCTAACTAGAGCATTAATTGAGTTATGACTGCCAGTTATTCTCATTTTAAATAAGCTTATAGATAATACGGAGAAAATATCAAACTCATTTTTCTTTGGTATATACCAAGAATGGGCATTTCACATTTCAGAACAACATTTTGTAGGCATGTCTGAAAATGACATGCCATCAGGTAACGATGCAGGGAGCACACGGGCGGCATTCGGGAGGCACCCATGGACCCTGATGTACACCTGCCACACTCCGTGTGGTATGTTTACCCAAGCTGAGAGAGTAATCAATGATCACCTCTACTGAAAATTCACCAACAGCTAGGTATATGGCATAGACATAATGGAAGTAGATACAGAATATTAGAGAGCTTAACCGAAAACTCCCTGAGTGTTTAAAAATATAACACATTTCAAAGAAATGTATCTTACATGTAGCTACTGAAAAAATTCTCTTGCCAAAGTGAGAGTCAAGTATTCATGGTTAGTTCCATTTGAAAAGATGTTGAATGTATTCAAGATTATGAAGAGAATTTTTATTTATTTATTTATTTATTTTGGCGGAACCAGGGATTGAACTCAGGCCCTTGCATTTACCAGGGAAGCGCTTACTCCACTGAGCCATCTCCTCGGCCCAGACTCTGAAATGGGCTGCTGTCAGAAGAGTTAGAGCATTCTAGATTGCATTTAATGAATGTGTATCCAATGATAAAGAGTATTCAAAGCTTCCACTTGAAGACATCCATCCTAGTTTGTCAGCTGCTAACGAAACAAATATTTTCTTAATATGAACCAGAATATAAACTTGGAACCTGGGGCTAGGGAGATGGTTCAGGGGTGCAAGCACCTGCTTGGAAAGAGCGAGGCCCTGAGTTTGATTCCCAGTCCTGCATCCCCTACTGGCCCTGAACCCCTAGGCATGGTGGCACAGACCTATAATACTAGCACTCAGAAGGTTGAGACAGGAGGATCACTGTGAGTTTGAGACCAGCCTACGGGCTACAAAAGTGAGCCCAAGGCCAGCCTGAGCTGCATAGTGAGACCCTGCCTCTTTCCCTCATTTGTTAATATATTGGAGCAAAGCTAAAAAAGAAGTATGTACTGCCCTCTCAGAGCTTTTCATACAGAGAGACACAGCCAGGAAAAGGAAAGGGAATAAACTGTAACAGACAAAGCTGTGTACAATGGTACATTGTAGAGACCCAAGCTCCGCTAAGTTCCTGAACTGTCCCCACTGACAGGGATGAAAGATGGGGAATAAGGAATGGTGCAGGAATAAGGAATGGCATCATCCAGGACTCTCTGACTGGTGCTGGAATCTTCCTTGTCTTCAACAGCGGCTGAGTGCAATGTGAGAGAAATCAATATTCTCCTGGTGATGCAGGATGCACAGGAGGAAGGTGCCCAAGATGACTAGTGCAAAAGTGAGGCAGAGGCCGAAGTAGAGAAGTGGCAGGAAGTGGGCTTGGGCAGGTGGAAGGAGGGAGGGAAGAGAGCACTGGAGCTGTAGGAAGGTGCAAGGGGAGAGCCTGTCTCAGACCTAGGTGTGTTCTGATCCTAGTGGGGAAGGCCAGGACCCCACGAAAAGGCAATAAAGCCACTGTGGAGAAAGGGCAGGCCCTTGAGCAGCCCTGTGAACAGCAATCCTATTGTAAAGACAGCTGGGATGAAAATGGAAGGTGTGAACTCCTCAGAATCGAGCTACAGTCTTAGGTTAGGTCTCACAAGTGGAAGGTCAGGGAAGAAGTGGCCTGAGCAAACAGCAAAGCAGTGTCTCTCCCAAGAGACAGGAAGCCCAGGCGTGCAGCTCATCCAGGTCAAGGCACTGCTGCTGGGCCCTGCGTCAGCCTGCTCCCAGGGCAGGACAAAGCCCAGGAGCCTGTTTCTTGAGCTGGCCTCTTACCTACTGCCCAATCACATAATAGTTTGTGACTTTTCTCAAGGGGTATTTGCTAGATTATTAAAGGATAATTGATTAAGTTAAAAAAAAAAAGTGCAGCTCATTTCAGGGAGATGAGAAAGGTCTCATTGTGAAATCCGAAATTTGGTTCTTTTAATGTTTGCCCTTTGCCTTTTTTCCAGGTAATTTAAGAAAAGATTTACTGTTACAAAATGCATATCATATAAAATTTGCCATTTTAGCCATTTTTAAGTGTACATTTCAATGGAAGATTGTGCAACTTCTCTTACAATCTATTTCCAGATCATTTTCTTCACACCAAACAGAATCTCTGCAGCCATTAATAATTCCCCATTCTTCCTTCTACCAGCCCCTGACCAACACAATTCTGATGCCTCTGTACATCCGACTCACAATCTGTGTCTTTGTGTGTCTGGTTTGTCTCACTTAGTGTACTGCCTCTGAGACGCATCTGTATCATATCATTCACTACAACCGCATTTCTCTTTATGAGTAATAGTTCAGCATGTGGATATATCAGTTTTTTATTCATTTATCTTTTGATGGATCCTTGAGTCCTTCCATTCTGCAGTAAACAACACTGCCACGCACACTGGCACACAAATGTGTGTTTCTATCCATGTTTTCAATTCTTTTGGGTCTGTGACCTAGAAATTATATAGTAAGTCAGCTTTCTGAGGACTCCCCTCATTGCTTTACACAACTCATGAGCGTTCCAATTTTTCCATGTCCTCAATACCACATAATATTTTCTATTTTTTTAATTACATACTACCCCTCATATCAGGTGGGAGTGGCTATCTTGTTAGGGTTTCAATTTGCATTTCCTTAGTGACTAATGATGAGCGTCTTTTTTGTGAGTGTTGGCCATTTGTATATCTTTTTCGGGGAAATAGCTATCTATTAAAGTCCTTTGTTTACTTTTCTGGGGAAATTCAGTTCTGCCTGACCCTGTTCACAGGTCAGGATTTAGCTGCTGACAGCACTGACTCATGACACAGGACACAAGTGGCACCAACTTCATAGTGTATGTTGGAGGAGGGATACTCCAGGTGGATGCAAAAAGCATTGCAAAGGCCCTGGGAGGGATTTCACGTGGCTTGCTTAGTCATGACACAGCAAAAATGCCTAGCGCCTACACTTAGTAAGAGGAGGGTCACATAACTGTTCAGATGATTTGTACAAATTAGAGTGAACATGTGCCCACAAAGGCAAGAAAGGGTGGTACTGAATTTTAGGGTCTGAGTGGACATTGCCATTATCCTATAAAGGTTTAAATAATAAGAACTTCATGTTATTTTCATTGAAACCCCATTTGTGAACAGTTTACATGTGGTCTGTCCCCAGCAAAACTCGTTTTGAGATGTAATTCCCCATGGGTGGTGAGGGCTGACTGAATCATGACTGTCCCTGTGAAGCAACTGACGCTGGTCTCTGGGTTGGTTAAATCGCATAGGAGTGGATTAGTTCTCAAGAAAACAAGTTGTTATAAAAGGAGTGTGTAAGCCAGGGTTGGTGGGTCAGATCCAGGAGGCTGAGGCAGAAGGATTGCCATGAGTTTGAGGCCAATCTGGACCACAGAGCAAAACCCTCTCTCAAAACAACAATAAAATAATATAAATAAATAAATAAATAAATAAATAGATAGATAAATAAATAAAAGAACAGGCCCTCTGGATCCCTTGTTTCCTGTCTCACTCTGTGGCCTCTTCTCAGCTCACTGGGTACTTGCTGCTCTGGGGTATGCTCTGACTATGTGATGTCACCCACCAAACTGTGGTAAAGCTTGGTGCTCTTGCCAGGTGCTAGTGACATGCTGCTGTTTGGATGTGTTAGCTACCAGAGTCATGAGCCAAATGAACTTTTTCTTTTCTAAAACACCCCCAGTCTCAAATAAAATAAAATACCCAATCTCAGACAGCTTGTTATAGAAACACAAAGACAATCTACCACAATTTTTTTTCTTAAAAATTATTAATTTTGATAAAATACATGTAAAGTTTATCATTATAATCATTTTGCCAAAAGACTTACTGGAATAGGTCCAATACTTTGTAAGGGATGGTGTGTAGCATAATCCCCTATTCACCTTAGAAGCAGGAAAAACTGAGGCAGAATTTAGTTTAGTTTGGCTCTTGCCTTAGGTATTTACATAGAAGACATCTGGGCCAGGCCACCTTCCCTTCTAGCCTGGCCTAAGTTGCCCCAGCCCTCACTCCTTCCCCTGCTCTGTCAAAACTTCACAAACATGTAGGAGATAAGGAGTAAACAGGACCAGTTAAGGGCAATAAGAGCCAGCCCATTCGCCCATGCTTAGCCTGAGACCTCACACCTACAGGATATAGGGGCATCACATTCCTGCCTGATCGCCATAGCAACAGAGAAACTATATAAGTTGGTAGGGAACAAAGAACTGGTTCTTCTGTGTTTTCCCGATTCGGAGGGGGAAGCACATTGGTCACCCACTAACTTAATAAAAGCTCTGCAATTCCTTTAATTTGTTCTCCCGTGGGCTATCCAATCCTGGCCTTTATGACACTTAAAAATCTGACAGATGGGCTTTGATTTTTAAAAATCTTAAAATGTAGAGTTAACTGTGGTCTACTAAAACTCTTGAAATACATTTTGGTTTAGCAAACTTTAAATGATCAAATTTTTACAATGTTCTGAAAGTAGCTTTTTCGTGAGGTCACCAGCATTTTTTTTCTCAACCATCTTTCTCACAGATAAATGACTACAGAATTATGTATTGAGGAATTTATCAAAGGTGCACGGAGTTTGGTGAACTGGCTTTGTGGTTCCCTCGCAATGCATTTATCTTGTCTGTTCCGTGAAAAGAAAACACATAGCTCAAGGAATAGTGAAGAAATCTTTTTTAAAAAAAAAATCTTTCATTGGACGTTCCTTTGTCTTCCAGATAAAGAATGAACAAAACAAAACAAACAAAAAAGAACTTCAGCTTGGGGGACTCAAGACAGTGCAAACAAGACCGCTTCCTAACAACAGCGATGTGGCTGGCTTGGACTTGCCAGGGCATCACTCAGTGTAATTTTTCCCAGCTCCTGTGAATGCCACTTTATGTTCCCAATATGGGAGCCTTTTTTCCCCCCTTTTTTCCTTTTTTGTCATTTTTGGACTTTAAATTCAAGTTTTTTATTTCTTTGCAATGAGAACACTTTCTGGCTCTTTTTGCAGTAGAAGTCAGTGACCTCTGTGCTTGTTTTCTGAGTTTACTAACCTTCTGCAGGCCAGCGACCCTTTGGGAGCCACTTCCATGCCAGCGGTGCCAAGTCCCCAAAGTGCTTCTCAAATCTACCACCTCCCTTTCTAGGCCTACTCCTGGCCTTCAAGGTAAAACCCATTGCTTCTCTAATGTGCAGGGTCATAAGGAAACCTTGGTGTAACACAGATTCCGCCTCAGCAGGTCTAGGGTAAGCCTAGGACTCCGTGTTTTTAAGAAGTCCTTAGGCACTGCTGGTCCTGAGTGGCAAGTCAGAGCTCACGTGAAAGACTGTGATGAAATCCAGCGCCTCAGCGAGGCTGGCAATGCTCTGAACACTTGCCCGCTCTTATCTTTAGCCACTTTTTTGGGTTCTCCTTGGCAGCCAGGCCTAGGATCCTTGACCTGGAGCACACTCCATCCCGACTCTGCATTTCTTCCAGCAAATGTGTGCTCCTACTTAACCTTCAGGAATCAGTTAACTCTTGAGCAGAGATGTGAAATTACTGTTCTTGATCATTTTGTTTTAACAACAAGATTTCCTTCACTTCTAGGCTAGTTAGAGCCTGGTACTACATGGTCTCATGTCCCCTGGCCCTTTTCCTACCCTGATCCCTTTGAAATTCTGTGACTGTTTTTTTGTTTGATTTTCCTGGTGTGTGGTAATCCTAGCAGCATCTTCATCTTCCCCAACATTCACAGTGAGATACTTATTTAATATCCTTGCTTCACTGTGTGTTCACTGGTAACCCAAGCTCCTGAAGTCTGATTGTGTGTGTGCCTGCTGATGTCAAAGAGCCAGAACATTCTCATGTTCTCAAACACTCTACAGTCACCTGTCTATGGAATGACATTGAGAAATGCTTCTCCCATCGAGGGTCATAGACACCTCTTACCATAAATGGGGACCAAGCAAGCACTGGCCCTTATGAACACCCACTGCACACTGGGCACTGTGCCAGAGACTGGGCTTCCTTGCCTTCCTGCAGCCTCACCAGGAACATGAAGCAGCTTGCTCAGGTGGATGGCGGTAAGCAGGCTAGAAGAGTGCAAGCCATGTGGTGAATGCTTTTCCCCAAAGGACCACTGTCTCTTAACTTCCCTTTGCAGACAACAATAAAAGTTTCCTACTTGTTCTGAACCAAATTCACACTTCCAAGCTCATGAACAAACATATATTCGCATGGGAAGCTCTTGAAAGAATCAACAACTGGGATCAACTCTTCTTAAGGAGCTTCTGCATGTCAAAAGAAATTATCAACAGAGTGAAAAGACAACCACAAATTTTGAAAAAATCCTAACTAATAAGCAATCAGACAGAGGACTACTGTCTAGAATATATAAAGAACTAAGATATAACAGGGCCCTCAAATTTAAAGACCCAATTCAGAAATGGGCATCTGAGATGAATACACACTTCTCAGAGGACGAAATTAAAGAAGTGAATAAATATATGAAAAAATGCTCCACATCGCTAGCCATTTGTGAAATGCAAATAAAAACAACACTGAGATACCATCTCACTCCAGAAAGAATGGCTATCATAAGGAAATCAACCAACCACAAATGTTGGAGAGGCTGTGGGGAAAAGGGAACACTTCTCCACTGCTGGTGGGAATGTAGAATGGTACAACCATTGTGGAATTCAGTGTGGAGACTCCTCAAAAGAGTAGGACTAGAAATCCCATTCAAGCCAGCTATCCCCCTACTGGGAATTTTCCCAAAGGATCTGGAAACATTGTATCATAGAGATATATGTGTACCTATGTTTATAGCAGCACAATGTGTGATAGCAAAATCTTGGAAACAACCAAGATGTCCATCACATGAGGAATGGTTGAAAA